>CM060631.1:2560000-2565000 GCA_030578275.1 Meda fulgida | reverse complement strand
CAGTTCTCCTCTGGCGTTTATGAACTAGAGGCCGGATTTACAGTAACTGTAATTTGATACAGAATTTTGTTTTATTTTATCACTTCGGGGTGGGTACGCGAACCGGAATCACAACGTTTTATCTGTAGAGTGGGAAAGGGATCCTCCATAGGGAGAGGCTAGTTGGCACTTCAGCACTGCGTTGTCATCGGGTCCAGGCAAAGCTCCTAGTCAGATCTGGATACGGCCTGGATCCGGTCGACTGCGGGAAAACCTCGGGATAAACAAAGACACTAAAATTAGCGTAGATGCCATTCTTCTTATGATGATGTAACGAGTACATCAGGATTTAACGGAAGTGTTCCCAGTTCCGGCTGACCTAATCTATGCAGCCTAACATTGAGTTATAGAAGTCTATAATATATTATATGTATGCTAGGTCAAAGAGATGTGTTTTTAGTCTAGCTTTGAACTGACAGAGTGTGTCTGCTTCCCGGACAATGGTAGGAAGACTGTTCCAAAGTTTTGGTGCTAAATAGGAAAAGGATCTACCGCCCGCAGTCGATTTTGATATTCTAGGTATTATCAACTGGCCCGAATTTTGAGATCGCAATAGACGTGAAGGACTATAATGCGTTAAGAGCTCGCTCAAGTACTGCGGAGCTAAACCATTTAGTGCTTTGTAAGTAATCAACAATATTTTAAAATTTATACGATGTTTAATAGGTAGCCAATGCAGTGTTGACAGAACCGGGCTAATATGGTCATATTTCCTGGTTCTAGTAAGAACTCGAGCGGCTGCGTTTTGGACCAGCTGTAGTTTATTTATTAAGCGCGCAGGGCAACCACCCAGTAGAGCATTACAATAATCTAGTCTTGTTGTCATGAAAGCATGAACTAATTGTTCCGCATTTGTTAATGAGAGCATATGTCGTAATTTAGATATATTTTTAAGATGGAAAAATGCGGTTTTACAGATACTAGACACATGACTTTCAAATGAAAGATTGGTATCAAAGAGCACACCCAGGTTCCTAACCGACGACGAAGACTTAACAGAGCAGCCATCAAGGGTTAGACAGTATTCTAGGTTATTACGTGTGGAAGTTTTTTGTCCAATAATTAGAATCTCTGTTTTTTCAGAGTTTAGTAGTAGGAAATTACTAGTCATCCAATTTTTTATATCAGCTATGCATTCCGTTAATTTTGTGAATTGGTAAGTTTCGTTAGGTTTTGAAGAAATATACAGCTGAGTATCATCGGCATAACAGTGAAAGCTAATTCCATGTTTCCTAATGATATCTCCTAATGGTAGCATGTACAGAGTGAACAGCAGCGGTCCTAGTACTGAGCCTTGTGGTACGCCATACTGAACTTTTGATCGATAAGACATCTCTTCATTTACTGCTACAAACTGATAACGGTCAGATAAGTATGATTTAAACCATGCTAGTGCAATTCCACTAATGCCAACATAGTTTTCCAGTCTATTTAAAAGAATGTTGTGGTCAATTGTGTCAAATGCAGCACTAAGATCAAGTAACACTAATAGAGAGATACAACCACGATCGGATGATAAAAGTAAATCATTTGTAACTCTAATGAGAGCTGTCTCAGTACTATGGTGCGGTCTAAATCCTGACTGAAAATCCTCGCAGATATCATTTCTTTCAAGAAAGGAACACAGTTGTGAGGATACTGCTTTTTCTAATATCTTTGACAGAAAAGGCAGATTTGAGATCGGCCTGTAATTGACTAATTCTGAAGGATCAAGTTGCGGTTTTTTAACAAGCGGTTTTATCATAGCCAGCTTAAAGGTTTTTGGTACATATCCTAGAGACAAAGACGAATTAATGATATTAAGAAGAGGATCTATGATCTCTGGAAGCATCTCTTTCAGTAGCTTAGTCGGTATAGGGTCTAACATACAAGTTGTCGATTTAGATGAATTAACGAGTTTGCAGAATTCTTCCTCTCCTATAGCAACAAATGAAAACAATTTTTCCTCAGGGAGACTACAATGCACTCCCTGATGCGATACTGTAGTAGACGGTTGCATAGTTATAATTTTTATAATTTTGTCCCTGATATTATCAATCTTATAAGTGAAGAAGTTCATAAAGTCATTACTGCTGTGTTGCTTGGAAACTTCTGTGCTTAAAGCTTTCTTTTTCGTTAGTTTCGCCACTGTTTCAAATAAATACCTAGGATTATGTTTATTTTCTTCTAATAGGGTTGAAAAATAAGCAGATCTAGCAGCTTTTAAAGCCTCTCTGTAAGCAATCGAGCTCTCTTTCCATGAAATCAAAAATACCTCTAGTTTTGTTTTCTTCCAGTTGCGCTCCATTTTTCTGGCTGCTCTCTTAAGGGCCTGAGTGTGCTCGTTGTACCACGGCGTTGGACTATTTTCTTTAATCTTCTTTAAGCGCAACGGAGCAACTGCGTCTAAAGTGCTGGAAAAGAGAGAGTTAAAAGTTTCTGTTGCAATATCAAGTTCTTCTAAGCTATCCGGGATGCTGAGATGATGAAACTGATTAGGAAGATTATTGATAAAGCAATCTTTAGTGGCAGAAGTTATAGGTCTAACATATTGATAACACGGAGTCGGCTTTGCAGCCTTGGCTAAATGTAATTTACATGAGACTAGATAATGGTCTGAGATGTCATCGCTCTGCTGCAGAATTTCAACGGCATCAACATCTATTCCATGTGATAATATTAGATCTAGAGTATGATTACGACAATGAGTGGGTCCTGACACGTGTTGTCTAACTCCAATTGAGTACAATGTCTTTAAGTGCCAATCCCAATGCATCTTTTTCATTATCTACATGTATATTAAAATCACCAACAATTAGTACTTTATCGTTAGCCAATACTAATTCCGCAAATTCTTTGATAAAATCTTTATGGTGCCCTGGTGGCCTGTATACAGTAGCCAGCAGAAATCTCAAACGTGATTTATCGTTTACACTATATATTTTTACATTAAGCACCAACACTTCAAAAGAAGTATATTTAAAAATAGATTTCTTAGTGGTTTTGAAAATATTACTATAAATTACAGCAACACCTCCCCCTTTGCGTTTTAGACGAGGTTCATGTTTATAACAGTAATCTTGTGGGGTTGACTCATTTAAAGTAATGTAATCGTTTGGTTTTAGCCAGGTTTCTGTCAAACACAGCACATCTAGATTATAACTTGAAATCATATCATTAACTATGAGCGATTTTGAAGTAAGGGATTGAATATTCAGCTACCCAAGCTTTATCATTTGTTCATCTGTATTATATCTGTTTTTTATTTGTTGAACATCAATTAAATTTTTTACCTGACGTTTTTTGGATTTCCAAATTCGGGGAACAGACACAGTCTCTATATGATGATATCTAGGTGAAAGAGGCTCTATGTGACGGGATTTATCTGACCTTGGTGACGCGAGGCCGCTAGCAGACGGTCGGTTTAGCCAGTCTGTCTGCTTCCTGACCTGAGCCCCAGATTGTCATGTTTTAGCTCTAAGACTATGTGCCATATTACTAGAGAGAAGAGCAGCACCATCCCAGGAGGGATGAACACCATCTCTTTTCAACAGGTCAGGCTTGCCCCAAAAACTTTTCCAATTGTCTATGAATTCTATATTATTCAACGGACACCACTTAGACAACCAACCATTGAGTGAGGCCAATCTGCTAACTATCTCATCACTCCTGCGAACAGGAAGGGGGCCAGAGAAAATTACAGTGCCTGACATCGTACTTGCGAGTTCACAAACCTCTTTAATATTAATTTTGGTGATCTCCGACTGGCGGAGTCGAACATCATTAGTGCCGACATGAATAATGATCTTAGAGAATTTACGATAAAATAAAATAAACACTTGTAGCTGAGCATTTAGATCATACGAATAACATAAATAGGCATAAATAGTTTTTGAGTTTTACCACAGTAAAGCATATCTATATAGTAAATCTCAACTGCTTGATTGCTTGTATTGTCACACAATGTAAAGTACAGTAGTGGCGAAATGTGATGCCCGACCTAGGAATATTCACCCTTTTTTCAAATATTATTAAAAATATATATATATACTTTATAAGCATATTGCTTAATTTGCTTTAAGTCAGATGTTTTATTTGTGAGACTGCAATAAAACATGCCAAATTGTGCCGACATAATTTTTGGCCCGGCTGTCATACAAAACAAAATTATGAACGCGTGCAAAAACCAACATAATATTAATAACTGACTATGTTGTAGTCAATGAATGCTTTTTCCTGACAGCTTTTTGTTTTTCTATGCATTTTCTTGCATAATAAAATAAAACTTGTAGCTGTAGTTTCCCATTTTTCCCTAAATAACTCCCTCAAATAAATAACTAGATAAACATTAAACTTGGTTAAGTTATTTATGATAAAATTATTTCTTCCCTCATCTTTAAAAGCACATGTTGTGTATATAACACTGTGTTCGGCCAGGTTTCTGCATTTGCACACTTGTATTTCTGCTTGTATTTATAACACTTGCACACAAGTGTTTCTGACCCATTTTTGTGACTAAAACAGTAGCAAACAGTGCGTTAGCTTCATGTCTTGAAAAACCCCGTCAGTCATTTATGCTATAAATATGTAGTAGGAGAGAAATGCTTCATTTGGTCAATTTAAAAACACAGTGCTTTTTTCTTATTTATAATGTGAAGATGTGTCGCAGTGCATTGTGAAGAGTTCTGAACAGCTCAGGTGAGTTTGTCCATTCTCTCTCTCTATCTATCTATCTATCTATCTATCTATCTATCTATCTATCTATCTATCATCTATCTATCTATCTATCTATCATCTATCTATCATCTATCTATCTATCTATCCATCTATCTGTCTATCTATCTATCTATCTATCATCTATCTGTCTATCTGTCTATCTATCTCTCTATCTATCATCTATCTATCTATCTATCTATCTATCTCTCTATCTATCTATCTATCATCTATCTATCATCTATCTATCTATCTATCTATCTATCTAT
>CM060631.1:2555000-2557500 GCA_030578275.1 Meda fulgida | reverse complement strand
CAATTCGTATTGCACATTTGTTGTTCGAATACATTGATTTTATAATGTCATAGACTTTACCCCCTACACCACTTTGTAAAAGTTTGTAATATAATCCGTTGTGCCAAATAGAATCAAATGCTTTTTTGAAGTCGACAAAGCATGCAAATATTTTTCCGTTTTTGGTCTGTTTTACGTGTTTATTGATTAGGGTGTGTAGGGTGTAAATGTGGTCAGTAGTTCTGTGATTTGGGACGAAGCCAATCTGACTCGGGCTCAGGACATTGTGTTCGTTAAGGAAGCTTACAATTCTATTGTTTAAAATACTGCTAAATAACTTCCCCAGATTACTGCTCACACAAATGCCTCTGAAATTATTAGGGTCCAATTTATTTCCACTCTTGTGAATTGGGGTAATAAGTCCTTGGCTCCAGATGTCAGGAAAACAGCCTGAACGGAGTATGATGTTGAACAGTTTGAGCAGCGCCGCCTGCAGCTCCGGTGTGCTGTGTTTCAGCATCTCTCCCAGAATGCTGTCAGGACCACAAGATTTATTTCCTTTTTGGCTTTTGAGTTTGTTTGCCAATTCTTCATGTGTAATTGGGAAGTCAAGTGGATTTTGATTATTTTTAATTGTCTCTTCATAAGTTTGTAGATTTTGTTTGATCAGATTATAATTGTCATTGAGTTGTTTTGATGGGATTTCTTTGTATAAGTTTTCAAAATGATTTGTCCATATTTCTCCATCTTGTATTGGTAGGTCTTGTGGTTTAGCGGTGCTCAGATTATTCCACATATCCCAGAACTGATTCTGATTTATTGAGTGTTCTAATTCTTGTATACTTTTGGTCAGATGGTGTTGCTTCTTCACTCTAATTGTGTCTTTATATATTTTTAGTTTTGAAAAGTATTCAGTTCTTAAGTCAGTGTTGTTTGGTTCTTTATGTTTCAGATTTGATAATTTTCTAAGTTGTTTTCTCAATGTTTTGCAGTCTGAGTCAAACCATTTTTCGTCTTTTGGAGAATTTTTTGTGTATTTTTTGCCTTTCTTTTTCAATTCACTTTTCTGTGCTGCTTTATTAAATATGTTATTGATTTCATTTGTAGCCGAATTAACACCATCTTTAGTTGTTTCGAATTTCTTAGTAATAAATGTATTTATTTGATTTTTTAGTTCTTCAAAACTGAGGGCTTGGACAAACTTCTCTGCGCTGTCCGGAGCCCATCTGTATCTCTGCTGGACCTGATACATTCGGCAGGTTTCCAGTCTGTTTTGTTCTGGTATGTGATGTGTTTTGATATAAATGTTAGTTTGGTTATGGTCGGAAAGCGGAGTTTGCTGTTTGACAGTGAATGCATTGAAGGAGGATGGGTCCATGTCAGTGATGGCGTAGTCTACTACACTAGCTCCAAGACCTGAACAACACGTGAACCTCCCTAAAGAGTCCCCTCGGATCCTGCCGTTCAGTATGTACAGGCCTGAGGCTCGGCAGAGCTGCACCAGCTCTCTACCAGTTTTATTTACTGTCTGGTCTAGGTTGTTTCTCGGTGGGAGTTTTCCTGTGATAATCGGGGGGGTCCTGGCCAAAGACATATTCATTACCCTTTGGATCTATGTCATCAGGTTCAGATCCAGTTCTTGCGTTGAAGTCTCCACACAGCAGCACGTTTCCCTGGGCCTGGAAATGGCTGATTTCTGTGTGGATGTTGTTGAGGTATTCCTCCTCATGGTAAGGGGATTCTGCAGGGGGAATGTAGATGGCACAGAGATATGTTTCTCTAGTAGAAATGCCAATTTGGTTTATTTTTAACCAGCAATGAAATTTTCCAACTGAGATAGTTGAAATGTGTCTGGCCAGATCCTCCCTGTACCACACCAGAACTCCTCCCGAGTCTCGTCCACGGTGGACTGTACTTATTTTGACTGAGGGGACAATCACTTCGTAGTAGCCTGAGGGACAGTAGGTAAGCGCATCATTTCGACACCAGGTTTCAGTGAGGATTATGATGTCAACATCTTCTATATGTTTTAGAAATTCTGGGTCTGTACTTTTAGAACCAAACGTTGAAGAGTGAAGACCCTGAATATTCCAGCAACTTATTTGAAATGAACGCATTCGTATTCTAAAAGATAAACCTATTTGGTGAGACAGAGAGAAGATAATTTGAAGTAGGTTACCTGTGAAAATATACATGGCAAACAATTTACATTAGTGCAAAATTATATATACAGTATATATATATATATATACATACATACATACATACACATACATACATACGCACAAATATACATACACACACATACCGTACATATACAGACATATACACTTATCTACATATGCATATATATATATATATATATATTCATAAACAACTTTTTTTTTTTTTTTTTTTTTTTCTCTAGTAGAGAACGTGTGTGTCTTGGCGTAGTACAGACGTGTGAGAATAAGTGTGTGTTCTTATCTGTTCAGGAGCTGGTTGCACAGTGTGTGTAGCATCTCTCTGATCTGGCTCAGTT
>CM060631.1:2547500-2550000 GCA_030578275.1 Meda fulgida | reverse complement strand
AAACATCAGAAAAGCAGTTTCTCATTTCTTTGAACAAGTTGCAAATGCTTTGGTACATCCATGCAAACGATCACGTACAATTCTCTGCTGTTTCCAACATTATCAATCGCTTATGTCATGTTGATCAAAATGTGTAATAATGTGTGTGTTGAATAGTCTCGCTCCCCACGACATGTAGGCATTAGTTCATAGCATAAGTCTTTACAAGTTGTCATGTACAGTTGGCCCTTGTCCTAAATGTTCACATTTCTGTTTTTTTGTCGTTGTTTCTTTGTACTATGCAGTCTGTCTTTTCCTTTCTGTATCGCGATGATATGGTCTGTCAACAAATTACAGTACAAACAGTAAAAGCGTAAATGTGTATATTGTCCAGTCTCTTGCAGTCAAACTCCCACACACACTAATGTAACGTACAATTTACAGTAATTATCATCACAACTTTCATGACTGAGCAATCTGACGGTGTTATCCGTACACAACGACGACACAAGCACTGACATGTTCATAGACAAATATTTACTTTTGAGAGATGAACTAATGATCTTGAGCAAGAGGCTTTTGCTATTTGTACGAATTATGTATGAGAAATGTACCAAAGCGACTGAGAAAAACTAATGCAACGACATAATTTTTGTTTGTTGTCTTGACATTGTTGTTGTCAACAATGATTAGTTTATTCTGTGAGCAAAAGTGCACAATAATAGGGGAGTTACTGGAATAAAGTGAATGATTTTGCAGATTGTTGCCCTTATAAAAGATGTGCAGAACCATGAATCTTTAGGCATTGAGATAAAATTGTAGTGAACCTTAATGGGGGGAAAGATGCAACATCTCCCTCTTGTGGATGTTTTAGTAAACTTCAATGGAAAATGAATTAATTTCAGTGTGCTTTGAGTTGAAAGCTGCTTTTCAGACCTGGCATTTGAACCCGTTCAGGTTCTTCAAGGAAGTCAGGAGCTGGTCGAGATGTCATCAGCCAGCAGAGAGTGGTGGTCCATGGTTCAGTCTCTCAGTTCTGACCCGTCCACTGCGGAAAACCGTGGAAGTGTAACTCAGATTCTCTCCTAGATCTGATTTTAAAGCATTACAAACTCCACTGAGTTTGTCTTATTTATTTTGTAGGGGAGTCAGGTCACTCCAGTCTTCAAGACGGGCTCACCTACGAGGAAATACAGGTAGGATTTTAAAATGTCTTGGTGTGCAGTACATTTTGCATGAAAATTTGTACTATTATTCTACTGATTTCTTAGCCTGGATGCCGGCCCGAACCCCGTCCACAACATTTTTTGGTCGGGAAGTTCGGTCTGGACTCGATCCATTGAGGATTAATTATGATCGGTTCAGAAATTGTCAGGCCAATCAGATTGCCAGGGCGGGCTTTATACGATGATGGACACATGATCTGCAGTTACGTATTCATCACGTCATCGAAGAGCGCTTGGGTTGAACTGGTTTACAACAAAGATGGCTGCCGCTGGAGAATTGAGGTGTATAGACTCCGCTATCGCGTCTGTTGTAAAAGAAATCGACAGCGCATTAATTTTAAAAGACGAACAGAAAACTGCAATCAAGGCATTTGTCGATCGTAAATATGTGTTTGCCGTCCTTCCTTGCCGTTTGCTTGCTCTGATTGGTTGTAGGTCTGTCCAATTGAGTGCAGAGTTTTTTTTCCCGGTTCGGTTAAGACACGCCTCATAATCAAATCAGAGTATGATGAAGTCAGGCTACTGATTTCTGTAATTTTATTATTAACCAACATGGAATGTTCTTGAGAAATCAATCAGATCCGTTGATGATGTTCACTGACATTTGTGCTGTTTTTTTCCCTCCAAAATGATGTCACTGGAGGGAGGATGTTATTAAAGAACTGCCTTTTGTTAGTTAAAGTCAGCATGAAAAGAAAGTTGCCCTATTGTGATGTAAATCAGTTAAACCGCTTCTGGAACAAGAACAAATGTGGGCGGGGCTTGATTTTGTCTGTGGAGAATTTATTGGATGGTTGTGGTTTGCTATTGGTCGATCTCATGTGATTGACAGGTTGCTCCGCCCTCGCGCCAGTAAACATGTCATCAGAGAAGAGAAGGGGAATTATTTTGATTAAAGATTACGAGGCACATGAATTAAAAAAATGATGAGCATGGGCAAATTATAAACACGGCAATATTCCATAAAAAATTCCATAAAATTATACATTTTTATTTCATGGTGCCTTTAAAAGGAAAGACAAGATGTTATATTGAGGACACAGGAACAGTTGATTATCAATTAAATGAATATGCCCAAGAAAACATGCAAATATTTTGGTTATAGAAAGAAAAAAATATCTGGAATATTTATGAATAAATTGTCATTGCCAAGAGACAAAAATGAACTATAAACTCAAACCAAAGTAATGAAACTAGTTAAAATTCACCCCTCTCTCACCCCACCCTATATTCACTGAATTAAACATAACTAATATGATTTCCATGTTTAAAGGTTGTGACTGTAGTCTGATATA
>CM060631.1:2392500-2545000 GCA_030578275.1 Meda fulgida | reverse complement strand
TGAATTAAAATACAGTTTAAATATTAAAATTAGTAGTTTATTTTTTCCTAACTAAATTAATTCTACACAATGTATAGCTCCCACTCAGGACATGTTAAATAGACAGGATTTATATATATATATATATATATATATATATATATACAGCGGGTGAAATAAGTATTGAACACGTCACAATTTTTCTCAGTAAATATATTTCCAAAGGAGCTATTGACATGAAATTTTCACTAGATGTTGGTAACAACCCAAGCAATCCATACATACAAAGAAACCAAAACAAAGAAGTTCAGAAATAAAGTTATGTGTAATAATGTGAAATGACACAGGGAAAAAGTATTGAACACATGAAGAAAGGGAGGTGCAAAAAGGCATGGAAAGCCAAGACGACAGCTGAAAACTATCAGAAACTAAAAAGCAATCCAGACCCTTGTCAGTACAAATTAATATCAGCTGGTTCAATCTCAACTGATGGCCTACAAAAAGGACTCATTGCCAAGGTGTCACACAAGACACATCCCATGATGGGTAAAAGCAAAGAGCTGTCTCAAGACCTTCGCAACCTAATTGTTGCAAAACACAATGATGGCATTGGTTATAGGCGCATTTCTAAGCTCCTGAATGTTCCAGTGAGCACTGTTGGGGCCATAATACGGAAGTGGAAAGACAATCATTTCACCATAAATTTGTTTCGACCAGGTGCTCCTCGCAATATTTCTGACAGAGGAGTGAAAAGAATAATCAGAAGAGTTGTTCAAGAGCCAATGACCACTTGTGGAGAGCTTCAAAAAGACCTGCAATTAGCAGGTACTGTTGTCTCAAAGAAAATCATAAGTAATGCACTCCACCGCCATGGCCTGTATGCACGCTCATCACGCAAGACTCCATTGCTGAAGAAAAAGCATGTTGAAGCTTGTTTAAAGTTTGCTGCACAACATTTGGAGAAGCCAGTGAAATACTGGGAAAATATAGTGTGGTCAGATGAGAGCAAAATTGAACTGTTTGGATGCCATAATACACACCATGTTTGGAGGAGAAATGGCACTGCACATCACCCTAATAACACCATACCAACAGTGAAGTTTGGAGGTGGGAACATCATGGTGTGGGGCTGCTTTTCACCAAATGGTACTGGCAAACTTCACATAATTGAAGGAAGGATGAATGGGCAAATTTACAGAGACATTCTTGACAGAAATCTGCTGCCATCTACCAGGATGATGAAGATGAAACGAGGGTGGACATTTCAGCAAGACAAACACACAGCCAAAGAAACTCTCAACTGGTTTCAAAGAAAGAAAATAAAGCTGCTAGAATGGCCCAGCCAATCACCTGACTTAAATCCCATTGAAAATCTATGGAAAGAACTGAAGATCAAGATTCTTAGAAGAGGCCCACGGAACCTTCAAGATTTGAAGACTATTTGTGTGGAAGAATGGGCCAAAATCACACCAGAGCAATGCATGCGACTAGTTTCTCCATACAGGAGGCGTCTTGAAGCTGTCATTACCAACAAAGGCTTTTGTACAAAGTATTGAATAAATATCAGTAAGCGTGTTCAATACTTTTTTCCTGTGTCATTTCACATTATTACACATAACTTCACTTCTGAACTTCTTTGTTTTGGTTTCTTTGTATGTATGGATTACTTGGGTTGTTACCAACATCTGGTGAAAGTTTCATGTCAATAGCTCCTTTGGAAATATATTTACTGCGAAAAATGGTGACGTGTTCAATACTTATTTCACCCGCTGTATATATGCGTGTGTGTGTGTGTGTGTGGCCTCTATTATAACATTGTTTGTCTCTCTATATTTTATGGATGTTCAGTGGGACCCAAAAGTCTGAGGTCACATTGAAACTTTAACCCTGCAAATAACGTTTAAAACTGAAAAGAAATATTTAGTATTCTGTGCTATTTCTAGGACACGAATCAAATGTAAGAATACAACTTGTGTAATTACAGCTTATATTAAGTTAGAGGATGCATTGCATTTTAACTAGTGGTGTCAGGCTATTGGACCTCAATGTTTATTGTTTTTTAATAACACTTTACAGTAAGGTCTCACATTAGTTAATGCATCAGCATATATTAACTAAAACTGCACATGCATATACAGTATATATATATATATATATAGTGGGTTCACAGCTCATCATGGCTTTTCAGCGTCCTCTAGTGGGTAAAGATATAAAGTGCAATAAAGAGGCATGACAACAAATGACAAGTAAATATTTATTTACTTTATAATGATATATTTCAAATAGATATACACAACTATACATACTGCACTGTTATTTATAAGGAACTGAAAAACATGGACAGCAGAGCTGAACGCGGGAGTAGTACGTCATTTCCTGTTGGTTATAGGCTGAGAAATGTCCAAGCTGTTTCCATATGCATAGAGTAAACCGGGAGCAGTGCATCCCAAAATAACTGGGATTTTAACATGGTTTCCCTGCTCTGCGATCATCACGAGAAGAAAAACAAAACCCATGTCCGTAGATGTGGCAAAGAGTGATAAGGCAATCTGTACAAAGATCCATAAATAAACTCCATCTCTTTCACTTGTGCACGAAGCGTACTTTTGTTCACGTCCACTATACATGTTTCCCGCTGCATAATGGAAGACTTATAACACTTCTATGTAAAACATCATTTAAAGTGACTCCTCTCCGCCGTGCACCGTTATTATGGTGTCGGGGGAGCCATAATATCCCATCTGTTCCTCGACACCTCGTGCAAAAGTCCTGTTATACAGGTTAAAACGATGCCATCATGCTGCTAGAAACAGACATACATTCAAAAAAAAAAAAATCACATCTTATATTTATTTATATATATATCTACAACACAATCAATCTTTTAAAGAAGACTTACTCTTTTGAACTGGATACGACGTAAAGCTGCTCTTATGCAAATAGCCATGCGTTAGCAGCGATTGCACATAATGAAAAGATGATATGCTACTATGGAAGAGTCAAGTGTTTTACCAAAAAAAAGAAAAGTGAAACGTAGACAACCCTTGCTTGTGCGTAATGAGCAAATCACAATGATATCTAATATAGCTTTCAAATCATCTGAAAGTTTTTGAATGCAACTCTATGTAATAAAAAAGCCTGTTAAATACATTCAAGAGTAAAAATGTACAGTCCAGATTGGTCAGACGGAGAGAAGGGAAGCGCTGGTGTGTTTAAGGTTGTATTTTGAAGGCTAGCAGCTCCTCGGAGTGCATGTTATTGAGCGAGCGCAGTTCGGGGAGCTTCAGGAGGAGCTTGGTGAAGATGGCGGCTTCGTTCGAGTGGTTCTTCATGATCAGGTTCCTCAGCGCTCTGATCAGGGTCTCCTGAAGGGCCTCCACGCCACTTACATTCTCAATGGCCGAGCGGTCTGCAAGGGCATGCAGAAATGCTCAAGTTAGATGAAAGTTGCATGCTTGTAACCAATATTTGAGTGCGCAAAAAAAAAAAAAAAAATAGCATAAATGTATTAATTTACAAAAAAAAATGTGTTTGGCTATAAATGTATTTGAGCATTAAATACAGCAGCAATAGAGCATTAAATAAATGCATTAAATTGAACAGCAATAAATAATTTATAAATACATTAATAGCAAAAATGTATTATGTTAATTTTATATTTCTGTCTATAAATATATTTAAAATTTAAAAATAAATAATAAACTAATAGCATAATTTTATTAATTTACATTCAATTTATATATTGTCCATAAATGTATTTATACATTTTCAAATAAATAATTTATAAATGATAAATTAATAGCAGACATTTATTCTTTTTTTTTTTTACATTAAATGTTTATTTTGTCTATAAACGTATTTATACATTTTAAAATAAAATAATTTATAAATAATAAATTAATAGCAAATATTTATTCTATTTATATTCTTTTGTATAAATGTTTTTATAATTTAAAAATAAATATTTTATAGATAAATTAATGGCATAAATGTATTATTTATTTATATTAAAATAAAATAAAAAATGTATGTCAGATGTATTTCTATTCAATTTGTATTTGGTCTATAAACATATTTATACGTTTCAAAATAAAAAAAAATGAATACTAAATTAATAATAACAAATTTGTTCTTTGTTTATATTAAATGTATATGTTTGTCTACAAACGTGTTTATAATTTAAAAGTAAATAATTTAGAAATAACAATAAAAGTATATTAAATTCATTACATAATATTATAATTCAATTTTAATTCGACTTTAATTTTAAAGTTTTAGTAATTTTGTTATGTGGCCGGTCTGCAAAAGCATGCAAAAAATTAAATGAATATAAACAACTACTTTATAAGAATTAATACAATTATTTTATAATTATTAAAAGAAAAAAACAATCTGTATCAATAATAAAACGATAATACCCAATACGTGTGTGCTGTGTTCACACTGATAAAAATTCATGATGATAAAAAAAATGAAATTAATTGTTTAAATCAATAATAAATAAATATTATTAAAAAAAGTTCAATTTCTAATATTCAAAGAAAAATGTTAATAAACTGCACACTTATGATGCTCAGCTGACATGTACCTGCAGACACCAGCACCACAGCCGAGAACAGGCTCATCTCCTCGTCGTTGAGCTGCAGGACCGAGAGCTTCTCGCTGAACTCAAACATGCAGTTGAGCAGCTCTCCGGCGCCCATCGAGCGCAGCAGATCCACACTGTACTTCGTCCCGCTGAGGAAGCTCACCGTGCGCTCCTTCACGTCGAACAACGGCACGAAGCGCACCATCAGAACCTGAGCGGAGGGAAACAGGAGCGCGTTAGGCCGGGTGAACACTGACATTTATAATAGCACTTCACGATTGTGGCTTGTCAAACATGATCATCGCTGTAAGCCATGTCACACTGTAAGATCTCAGCTGTCATTAAAGGAACTCTCCACTTTTTTAGGAAAATAGGCTAATTTTCCAACTCCCCTAGAGTTACACAGTCGAGTTTTACCGTTTTTGAATTCATTCAGCCGATCTCCGGGTCTGGCGGAGGCACTTCTAGCATAGCTTAGCATAGATCATTGAATCTGATTAGACCGTTAGCATCTCTCTCAAAAAAAAAAATGACCAGAGTTTCGATATTTTTCCTATTTAAAACTTGCCTCTTCTGTAGTTACATCGTGAACTAAGACCGACGGAAAATGAAAAGTTGCAATTTTCTAGGCCGATATGGCTAGGAACTATACTCTCATTCCTGCGTAATAATCAAGCGGCAACATTCTAATCTGAAAATGAAGCCTACCCGGAAGTGCGAAAAACTGCAATACATGTAAACTCCGCTAGGGGCCGGTCCCAGAGGGCAGCACATGTCCATAGACCCCCATGTTAAAATGTCCGTTTTCACAGCATAAATTCATGTTTTTACAGTTCGGTCCAATGGACTTTTATTGTATTTTTCGACAGGTTTCGAGTGCCTGACAACTGTGAGGGGGGTGAATTTTTTTCTAACTCGTTAGTTTAGATCGTATTTAGATATAAAATATATGACAAATAAGGGCGTGGTTAACTTTGATTGACAGCTGATAATGGTGAGCAGCGCACTGATATTACGCAGCGTGAAAAAGTGGAGTGTTCCTTTAATGTCACTGTAAGATCTCAGTTGTCATTAATGTCAGACTGTACGACAGTCAAGACGCGTTAAAAATGGACGCACGCATGAAAATTTGTCCGTAGTTTTACATCATAAATTAATGACAGGTTCAGTGACGGCGTGACACGCGGGATTTAAACGGTGGCTACAAAGAAATCTCTAACGTTTATTTTGGTCACGGCTAGTCGTGAAAAAGGAAGACAATTCGATGGACGTAAAATTCGCAACGTTCATTAATCGGCTGTCGGTGAACACGTCAAACTATCCATCAAAGATTTTATCCTAGGATCAGAGGAATCTTTTAGGATTTGCACAAATTTGTCCCAGACGGTCAAATTGTGGCCAAAATCGCGCAGTGTGACGTGGACTGAGATGCGTCGGGACTCGTGTTGCGTCACCTCGAATGTTCCCGCCTTGAGGAGGTTAACCTGGTCGTGTTGGGAGAGCTCCTGGAAGCCAGGGATCCGCTTGGCAAAGTCCACAACCTCTCGTACAGCAGGGATGAAACTCTTGGAGAAATCCTCCCAGATTTCATGCCCAGGCTTGCAGGGGTCGACGAAGGGGGAGACGCTCATGGGACACACCTGAGACAAATGAGACCACAATCACTTTAGTGCTAAAATGGCTGTTTTTCTATTGTGCTGGGAATCTATTGGCTGTAACAAAAAAACAGAAAGATACATTCTTTTGGCATAATTCTCAGTGTGTTCTTCAGCGATCTTGCGTTCTCGTACTACGTCATCATCAACCGTTGATCAGATCAGATTATTTTATTTAATGCCATGTCAGCATTATGGCAAAATTTTAATTACAGAATACAAATATCATATAAATACAAAAACAGCAAGTCATATTATACAAGATTTTTTTAAACTAACATATGATGAATCCAAAACTTTTTTAGGCATAATCTTATTAAATATGTCCTTAAGTGAAGTAAACTTAAGTTCTCGTCGCTTGATAAACTTAAGGTTGAGCCACTGTAGTCACTTGGACTAATTACTTTTCTGGGTCGGCCAGTTTCAATCCCATAGAAGCCTATGGAGGAGTGATCCAGCTCTCAGATTTAATCAAAAATATTTTAATTTGTGTCCCGAAGATGAACGAAAGTCTTACGGGGTTGGAACAACATGAGGGCGAGTAAATACTGACAGAATTTGCATTTTTGGGTGAACTATCCCTTTAAGAAAGTGGCAGTATTTTTATTGGCATATTAAAAGAATCGTTTGAAGCATAGGTAACACACAGGCTACTCATTTTCATAAATGCACACAGTAAAAGATATAAACTTATATGAAAACAAAACCTATAATAATATGAAAGAAATAGCTTGTGACGTGTTTGTGATGTTATATTATGCTTTGGTCGTTAATCGCTATTTGCCGCGATGATCATCTCAATTCTCACAAGTCCGTTCTTTGCGTTCTTGCAATTATGTGTTCTTCGCAGAGAATGCAATCCCATAATGCACTGTGTCGAGCTTGAAAAATATGTACATTTATGAGTGCATTAGCAGACGCTTTTATCCAAAATGACAAAAGCACCAGGTGAATAAGCTTGGTGCCAACGATCAATCAATTAATACTTAATATGTGCTACTTGAAAGCAAATAAGTTAAAAATATTTAATCCAGTATTTAATGATAATATAGCACAATAAATGATTTTTGACCAGGAGAAGGATTTTCAACAGCACACGGGTTAAGAAAACCTTTATTTTTACTAGTATTAGTTAACAATAACACCACTGATCCTAGTTATTATTGCTGATATTGATTGCAGAAGGTCACTAACCAGATTTTCTCGTACCAATTTAGCTCAACCAATCACCAAGCAATGCTTAATGTTGTTCAGTCTGTGTGTAAAAAGCTCGCATTAGCAATTACAGAAAAACACTTCTGCAAAACATGAGCTCAAAGTGTCTGAATAATTTTTAGTCCCAAATTTTTATACATTTTACTGGAAGTCACTGTATGAAGGATTTTTGGTTATAATAATGTCACAGTTCACTTTATTTGGCATAAATTAACTATAGTGTCCTGCACCCACTACTAATAAAAAAGATCAAAAATTAATCTGGTGTCTGAATGATTTTTGGTTTGACTATAAACAGCAGAAGACCACTAACCAGATGTCGTCTGTTCCCCCCCGTCTGGAGTTTGTTCATGTTGTTCCCATGGAAAGGCAAGTTTTCCGGCTGACGAATGCAAGGGCTCTGAACGCACGGCTGGGTCACATGATACGCCGTCACATGTTCCCTGTAAGATCCAGGCGTTTCGGAGCCGGATGAGCTGTACATGAACAGATCCTTACGGGGAACGAGTCCGTTGCTCACCGAATCCTCCTCTCCGCTGTCCGAGGAACAAGACGAGGCCGTGTCCATGGGCGCGCTGGACTCCGAGTCCCGGGACAGATCCGACGAGGACCGAGGAGAAGCCGGCGGAGACAGGGAAGAGGAGCTGCTGGTCTCGATGGCACACGGGACGTGAAGCATGTGCTGAAGCTGACTGTTGTTCATCATGTTATTCATGGCCGTCTGCATCTCCAGGAGCATCCGCTGCTTCTCCCGCTTCGGGATGCGTCCGAATCGCACAGCTGAAAAAAGACAGATTGTTTATTGAATTGTGCCTTTTTGCATGTTCAACTTATCAGTGCATTTAATGTTGCTGTTTAGTTATTCTTTATATCAGTGTCAGTGTTTCTGAACTCCTGAAACAGGAGTCTTGAGTTTCTTCCGGGAATGAACACGTCACAATATTCCTCATTTAAATAATTCATGCGCAGAATAAAGGGGCGGGGCCTGGTAGAGTTAGTTAGTAGTGTGTTGAAACCATGGACTAAAGAAATATGGACGTAGAGTCCGTGACGTCACCCGTAGTGTTTCTGAAGAGCATTTTTGAAGCCCAAAGTGGGCGGAGCCGGCCGTCGCCATCTTGGCCGCGCGTCACTCCCGGATAACCGAAACTGGGCAGAGGCGGATTAGCTGAGGTGACGTGACGCTAACAGACAGCAGACAAACGGCTAGTAGTGACATCAGCGACAATCCATCTGTCACTCAAGTGGCCACACCCTTAATTATGCAGAACTTTAAGGCTTAATATAATTGAAACAGATTATGGAAATAAAAATAAACTCACCCCCTCACAGTTGTCATGAAGGGCAAAATTAACTATATAGACCAAAACCACTTTTTGCACCAGGCTGTAAACACATGTTTAGCTGCTGTAAAGTTGGGCATTTTAAAATGCAGGTTCATGGGATTGACTCTCTTTTGCAGCCGGCCTCTAGTGGCCAGTCGATGAACTGCAGTTTAAGTCACTTCTGTGTGGGTTATGGTAAGGGGCGGGACATTTCCCAACACACTCGAAGTGCTTGACCAATCACAACACACTGCTCCAGCCGACCAATCAGAGCACAGTGTGCTTTTCAGAAGGAGGGGCTTCATAGAGACAGGAAGTAAACAGAGTTACTGACAGACGGGGAAGAGAGGAGCCGCAACAATGGAGAATATGAGGAAAATAACACTTTTTTTAATATAATCAAGCATGAAAACCTTTCTAGTAGAGCCTAAAAACAAAATCAAGACTTTAAAAAAGGCAGAATAGGTCCTCTTTAAGATTCAATGCTTTAAGTTCTTCCCCATTGATCTATTTTTCTGCTTGACTAGAATAAAAGTAGTTGTGCAAGTCCTAATGTCAACATCACAAAAGCTTGAGCTCATAAGGAAGAAGAATATGCTTGAAACTCACCGTCTCGCGACATCCCGACAGATAAACACTTCTTGAAGCGGCACTGCTGGCAGCGGTTGCGGTTTATCCGCACAATAGTGCAGCTCTCCGTCTTCAGGCATTTCTTATACTGAATATTCTGCTGGATGCTTCGTCTGAAGAAGCCCTGTAACAATAATCAGTGCAATTATTCCCTTTATTTATATACTATTATAGTATTTATTTATTATATAAATAATTTCTCCAGGTATTTTATGTTCCAAATACTACAAAGTAAATCAAGTGTGACTTGATTTGAGAGTATGCATGCAGTGTTGCTCTAGAATTTGGCTAAAAGGTTCATTTTCACATTGTGCTCGTGCCAATGATGCCTTAAAATGCGTCATTACCTGTACAAGAGCGGATCACTGTTTTGGAACAGACTCAAACTGTAATCTGATCCTGAGAGAAGCGTGTCCTTACCTTGCAGCCTTCGCAGGCATGAACGCCGTAGTGGAAGCCCGAGGCCACGTCTCCACACACTTTACACAGTAACACCATTCCATTGAGCTCTGGAAAATATGCATGCGAGTCAAATCCAGTGCACAAAAACATGCACTAATTAATTTCAAATATGCATTTTCTAGATTACAGACTGTTGTTATTGTCTGTGCTTGGTTACATGAAAATTGGATTTTTAAAACAAAATCTTGCATTTGTTTTATTGTAAATGCTTGATGAAAGTCATGGGACTGAAACATTGCTAAATAAATGTGTAGGTTTTTTACAAGTTGGGATAGTGTGCGGTATCTAGTTTATTGATACGCACCTATCAATTATTTTCAGATGTACTAGGTCAATTGTTTATTGACTAGATTACAATTATTGACTAGATAAAAAAATGCAATGCAATGTCAAAATGATTATATACCCATATAAAGCTGATTCAGCCCATCTTGGCAGTGTTCTGTGTATGTAACTCACTGGTGATGCTGCTCTTGGCAGCGAGGCTCTTGTCGCGTGGGTGAAGGCGTTTCGACAGCAGGCCAGCGCTGGGCAGGTCTGTGATAGGACTCGGTTTAGTGGGCAGAGGAGGGGAGGATGATGGGGATTGGCTGGTAGAGCTGTCACTCATGCAGTACCCAAGGCTGGAGGCGGAGCTTGAGGAGCAGTAGGCTATCACGCCTCCTTGGAAATAAAATAAAATATTTTAGAGTATTTTAAGACAAATTGATGCACAGTACAAAACATTCACAAATTGATATGCAAATATGCATTTCCTAGATTAAAAAAAAAATGAAAGATTGGAATTTTTTTTTTGAATGCAAAAAGCTGATTTTAATACCCCTTGTTTTTGTTTTTTGTTCTACTGGTCTAATAATTAATCTAATAATGTTCTTATTTTTATGGAATCTTGTTTCTACCAGTAGTAAAAAAAGTAATTACTACTTTACATCTTGGAATGCTGCCTTTATTTCTCAGAATTCTGAGTTTACATCTTGGAATTCTGACTATATTTTTTCGGAATTCTGAGTTTACATTTTAGAGTTCTGACTTTTTGTTTCCGCCACGGAATAAAAAAATAAAAAGGTTTAAAAAGTACCTCATATTGCATCTTTATCACAACTTGGACTTTTCTTCAAATTGTAAGGTAATATCACAATTCTGGGTTTATTGAGCTTTTTTCTGTGAACAAAAACTTTAAAATGTGAGAGAAAAACCTCGGACATTTTTTTATTCTGTGGTGGAAAAGTAGCTGATTATATTAAAAACAAATCTTATACAGGCAAAAAATAAAAGTACATCAATCCCATTACAAATGAAGATGTACTGAAACTCTTATACGCGTGATACAGTTTAACCTGCTTCATAGCATTTCATTCACATACTGTATAACTGCGTTATGTAAACTAACATCGATGGAGAAATCACAAAAATGTGCTTGCATGACTTTTTTAAAATTAATATATTAATTATATAATCTTATAATGTTCCCATGTTGGATGAACTTCCCTATTTTAGACCACTCATGATGACCCAGTTTTAAATGAATGAAACTGCAGAGCATTGTTTAATTACACTATATAGACTGTAGCACTAGTACCATGGTTAAATGAATATGGTAATCATTGAGTATCATGGCATATGTTTATATCAAAAGAACAATTTCATACCATCAATGTATTTTTATTGGGTAAAGCAGTCAAAGATGTACACTATATACATAAATAATGTATTTATACTGTGCCTTCACAAACACAGAGTACAAATGTGCTAAGGATTTTTAAAAGGACATGGGAGGTTGCCTAAATGATTGATCACCCTTAGTTTCTCAGACCCACCCACACGTGGACCTCTCGTGTTTTGTACGGGAAGAATATCTAGGTCACTAGCTGTCTACTGCCTCGCTCACGTGGTACTGCAGAGTCTCGCGTCAGGGCAGTGTGCTAAATTATACAACGACTCTGGTTTCGACCAATCAGAGGTTACGTATCGGGCACGTCACGACCAATCAGCGGCCGAGCCTCGTCTCCTCGTACACACATGCACATGACTGCGCCATGTGAGCCTTCTAGTACTTCGAGTACTGAGTGCGCGTGACGTCACGGGCACTCCTAACCCACATACACTGTTTGACGTGCACTACGTTGCAGCAATGCAATGCGAGCAATGGAAAGCATGTCAAAGGCGCTTTAAATCACAAAATAAAATAGGATAGTGCACATCTACTCTGTGATACCGTAAAAGAGGTTTAAAGCTTCACTAATATGTCAGAGGGAAGATATTACCATCATTTTTACACATAAATCAGTAAAGATATGCACAACAGAATGAGGGTTAGCCTAAATGTAGATTGAACAATAAACGCAATTCATTAACTTCTTAATCAAATATCTACAGAAACACTACTATTATGCACACATAATAAAGATGACAAATTCGATTTTTTTAAAAGAGATATTTTTTAGGGATTTCGCTCAAAACTGCTATTTATAGCTGCTAAAACATTTCAGACGAACTAAATCTATCTAACATGTCTGTAAAGAAATCACTAGAAATTAATGCTTCCTTAATATTTGCCGGGTTTTCCATGCCAGTTGAAATCTTTGCTATATCATATGCTTGAAAAACTATGCTATATCAAAATATCATCTGATACCACCATCACTGTTGCAATTGTAAACATTTCCTTTCTTCAAATAACAAGAGTAGCCTGATTGTCCTTGTCACGCTAAACACGTAACACATAAACAATCTGAATAAAAAAAAAACATAATAAAAGATAATCACAAGCAATAATAATGGCACGTCTTACCTTGCTTTGTTGATTGCATGTTTTCAGTCTTCAGACTATCTATAATTCTGCCTGTCAGTAGTCTAATAATTCCAGCCTGAGCGCTTTATGTGTAACTCGAGCAGATCAGATCCAGTGTTTGTTCAGATCCTTCAGTGTTTCATCTGTTCTCTCGAGCGATCGACTCACAATGGACCTAAAGGAACTCCCAGGTCTCGCACGAGCGCTCAGAACTCAATGTTCTCTAGCTGGTGTTTCCGTCACTGGCTCCGCCCCTTTAACCCAGTGACACACTTTCACCCGTCCAGAGGCGAAACGCGCGTATGGCAAGCCGAACTAGCTTTTATTCATCATTACCAGGGTATGAATTCTTGATATCAACCATTTTTTACTAGTTAAAATGCCACTCTTGATATCAGGAATGGCATCTCCACTAGTAAAAATGTTAATTCTTGATATCAACAATGACGCCATCGCTCGAAGAAATGCGAAATAGACAATTGTATTGCCGCTAGTTAAATGTCACCATAGGCCGCCATTAAAATTCAATTGTTGATATCAAGAATTTATTTATTCCTAGTTGAAATTCCAATTTCACATATCCTTCAATTCTTACTAGTAAAAAATCATCATTTTTAGATATCAACGATAGTCTGTTCTTGATATCAAAAATTGAATTGTTACTAGTAGCTTAACATGTTTATTTTTGATTTACAGTGTACATTTTTGATATCATGAAAGTCAACATGAAATCAAAATTGATATTATTTTAACGGAGTATTGCGATGTTTATTATAAATTATTATCCGTGCACATCATTATTGTTTTAAATTCATGGTCTTGAAACAGAATAACAGCATCATATCTTCTCTGATGCCAAGGGCGGGGCAACCTGTCAATCACATGACATCCACCAATAGCAAACCACGACCATCCAATCAATTCCCAATGAACAAAATCAAGCCCCGCCCAACATTTGTTCTTGTTTGACAAGCATTTCACTCGATAAACGGCACAGTAGGGAAGAAAAGTTTTTATTCATTAACACACAAGAATTACATTAATATATTACATTTTAAAATCCCCTTGTAGTCAATCATTCAAACCATGTTTTTAAAACTGTCTTTGGTTCACTGCAGTTTAGGGAAGAAAATACTCTGTGGTGTCGACTTATGAATTTGTACATGGTATATTAAAAACACCACATATATACATAAAAACAACATTAAAAACTCGATTTTCACTACAAAGGGACATTAACTTTACTCCAAAAATGCCATAGCTAACTTGTTTTCCTTCAGTACATTCACTCAGCTATTTACTAAACTCAACTACACTTTTTTCACTGCCAGGACAAAGCATACACAAGCCATGACAGAATCATAAAATATTGTTTTGATGGTTATGCAACATGCTCATGCATCTGAAACAATGACCTGATTTAACAAGCTAAGTGTCTGTTTAGTAAGTCAGTCACATAATGTACCGTACACCACAGCCTGAACATTTTTTTTTCTAATCAGATCCCTGTTTGGAAGAACTCCGGGACACGACGTCCTGTACTCTACAAACCCAGAGGAGAAGGTGTGGTTAAATGCACCAGATGAACAGCTAAAAATAACCATTTGGTAAAGTGGGTCTATTGCGTGCCACTTCACCATAGCCTATGAATTATTAACCCTGTTATTGATTTCTATCTCAGATAATTGACTGCATTACTGCACATATCTCAGGCTGCAGTGAAATCCCTTACAGAGGATGGGTTATAAATGTACACGCTGGACAGATATGTTTAAATACTTCTCATTTTGATTTTTCATTTCCATCAGATACAGCACAATAAACATCCACTGACATCTAGTGGACATGCTAGATCTCTACAGTCTTCCTTACATGGTGAATCAATGGAAAACAGGTGACTTGAAGTTCTCAGAAGCTGGTGTTATCATGACCCTGGGTTGTTAGAAGGGGTAATCGGGTGTAGAAGCTGTCGGGTTCACGGATATTATTGCTCTATTATTAGATCTTTTTAACCTTTAATAAGCATACACATTATTGGAATCATAATGATTATTAAATGTACATGTTAATAATCATACACTGGAATCTAAATGTCTGAGACTATATTAAAATACGTGATTGTATCCCCTTTAAATCTGGAAGTTTTAGCATTTTGGAAATGTTAGAACAAATAAAGTTTATTAAAGTTAAATGTTTAAGATTCTGCAACAGGTCATTCATCAAATGTAAGTAAATTAGTTAAATGCATCATCTAACTTTTCTTGGTCCTTCAATCAGAAAAATGAAATGTTATTTTATATTAGGCTATATTATGTATTGATATTTTGAGGAAGGTTTTATTTTATATTCATTTTAAATTAAGGTTTAGTAGGCTAATTCTGTAATGTGCTTTTGCTTTTTATTTATTATATATTTCTATGTAGCTTTATTTTTTATTTCAGTTTCAGGTTTAAGTCATTTTAGTATTTAAACCTAACCTTATTCACATAGGGTTATGGAAAGATGAGTAAACAATCGCATAATTTTCATTTTTCGGTGAACTGTTCCTTGAAGACAGCTGGCTTGGACTGACCTGAATAATAGCCTAAACGAGTTTGACATTTTATGATTTGGGGTGTGAAATTCGCAATGATTGACCAACCTTTTGGCATTTGTGGCGAGAATGTCTTGCTCATCATTATAATCTCCAACAGCAGATCGATGTAATGTGTGTGAAAGGTTAGTTTGTAGAAAAGGCAAGAAACTGTCACCAACATATGATTTTACATAGTAAATGAACTGTGAACTCGATCCTGACTAACATAAAATACCAAGTGGACGATTTCCTAATTTTAACACTGTGGATCGGACATAATGACATTGAATGATTTATTAAGGTTTAGTTGATGTGGGCTGAAAGATCATACGATTGTAGGTTAATTGTTATTTATTAAAGGAGGAGCCAATCGCGTATGGCGATTTCACAAGTAACGTTTACTGGTGTTCTTCTTAGGCACCATTTTGTGGTCAAAATCATAGTAATAGAATACCCCAATGTAAAATAAATAGTAACATGTATTAATAATAAGGAATATTTTTCGCTAATTGTTTTTTTATGGTTGCTAAGCAACGTGGCAACGGCTCTTTAAAATGCACAGGTGTTCCTCCAATCAGAATTTAGAGCGGGAACTGTGAGTTTTAAATGTTGTAAAAAATTGTTTTAGCAAAACCTCTGACTAGTTTGGTGTAGTTAATATAATAAACTACCGCTAGAAAACGCCCTTCCATAACCGTTTTAATGACATCTCTTCAGTGCCTTTGCTTTGAGAGTGAATTTTGCTGGAAAAGCGACAAACATTTGTAAGTTTATACAACGATAAAACTTCTTGACAAATGAGTAACAAATAACTAACAAACAAACAAAAAATTCATGATAATCCAAAAGGTAACTCATGAATCAAGAGAGTTATTGGCTATAGAGAAGACGGTGGTTGGTTTACACTATTTTATTTCAGTGAATATTTTACAGGTTGTAAATATGTTTATGTATGCATGAATTTATTTATTTAAATTTGAATTTCTGTATGTACACAAACCTTAAAGACAGTGAACATTTTTGCCTTTACCTGCCAGGAAAAATATAATTTGACACGTTGACCTTTTGTGACAACATGCCCCTATACGTTGTAACTATAGGAATCTTCCAATAAGCAGCCTAATACATGCTTTCAGGTAAATCTACACAGTAAAACTAATACAAAACACCCGTCCACCTCGAAATGTATCTTTAAATGTTAGTTTGGCAGACAGAATTTACATATTTTAATACCAACTTAAAACAAAAAAAATTACATAAAATGCAGATTATCCAGATATCATCCTAACAAACACCGCTAGTTAGGAGACAACTAGGTAAAATTATATTAAAGAATAAAAATTGTGTGTGACTGATGGTGAAAGCACATGTGAAAATTGCATGATTACCAAAGAAATACTGCACAATGTAATTATCTTGAAATATTCGTTTTTTTACACAATTTACATAAATTATTATGCAGAAACTGGTACACCAATGTTAGCAAGTGCAAAACATACATGCATTTAAATGATTCTTCCCTGGTCTGTGAAAAGCTCTCCTGAAAGTCTCAAATGAGCTGCTTTTTCTTCCAGGGAATTGGATCACTCAGGCCGAGATTCACTGGAGATCTTCAGGAGAACAGGTAGAGCATGAACTCGGATTCATTCATTTGTAACCTACTTGTGTCTTTATCGCTTCACTAGTCTTGATTTTTTTTTTTTTTTACATTGAAATGTGTGGAAACGTGTGCATCTTATTAAGAAAATTAAGCTCCAGAAACCTTTGTCTGCTTCAAGTCATGTATAGAGTCCTTATAAAATAACAAAAACATTCTATGAAAATAAACTTCTCTACTCTCTCAATGAAATATCTGCATTAAAATAAATAAAATAAGATTTGAAATGGCTTAGTTTGCAGATGTCTGATAGCCAAAAGATTGTATGTATGATAATATAATTTCCTGGTTATTTCCAAGGATGTCTGTCCTTGGAAAGTTGGTACCATCATACTTTATTCAAATATTATTAAAAATGTGTTAAAAGATTTATGCAAGCATATTGTGAAGTTGTGCTTGGAGTCGATTGTTTTATTTGTGATAACGCAATGAAACATGGCAAATTGTGCAACATAATTTTAACCGAGGCTGTCATACAAAAAGATTACGAACATTTTATTTTAAGGTGACGTAGTTATATTGTACCTACTCAGATAAGTACTGGGTAATATTGATGAACTACATGTACTAGCTGTAGTTACTGTTAGGTTTAGAGTTAGTTACTTGTAATTATAATTTATTACTATAGCAAGTACATGTACTGACGTGTAACTACGTCACCTTAAAATAAAGTGTTAACTTGTGTTCATATATATATAAATAATATTCTCATGTTTTGATCAAACTTATAGGGTCATTAAAAACAAATATCCCACCTGGATGTCACTACTGTACAAACCAGAGCTCTTGCATGACATTTATAAGATAAAACAAGTAGAAATGCATAATATATAATGCTGTTTTTTTTATGCATGTGTATATACCATAAAAATCAAACTAAATCTGCTAATTTTTTTGTTACATTTTTGTCCAAATCAAGAGCAGGACAGCGAATGCCAAATATGAGAAGCATGCAAATACTATAATATAATATAATAGTGTAATTGCTGACTTTAAACAAGTTATTATACACACTTTTCTACACTTTTGAAAAGAGAAAATGCGTACCTGTTAACAAGATTCTGATCAGCCAATGCCGATAATCCAGATATCATTAAGGCAAACATCAGGCCATCACTACTAGTTCATTTTATTAAAGAAACCCAATTGTGCAGCGTGACTGATGTTAAACCGCTTGTGACAGAAGCACAGGAAGTGAAGCGTAACACTCGAGAGAAAGGTCAAACTGAAAACACATGCACTGAATATATGACACTACATACAGTAAACGACAATTCAGCCACAGTGTTTATTAATGGTGTTTTTTATGAAGCAAGTGCACAACAGTCCATTCTGGCCAGAGGTGGCATGTAGCAATATGTACACGTTTTTTTTTTCTTTTAATTTTTTTAAATTCACAAGCAAACCTATAGTCGAGTGGCTGCCATGACTTTGAGTTTAAAAAATACATACAAACAAAACAAGAGGGCAAAGTTTGGAGCTGAATGGATGCGATCCGACATCCGTTACATGCATGGAAATTTTACTGACTTCTAACAAAAGGAGTGAGAGGAGAGAAAAAAGAAATACACTATACAGTGATGAGAAAAACAAATAGTTCATAAGCTGAATTTGTTCCTGATGCCACTTAAAAAGAAAGGATATACATACATTAAGTTGAAGGACAATAATAATAATAATAATAATAACAATAATATTCCTTTTCACCTACAGTAAGGTAATTCAAACATTCAGATAATTGGAAAATAAAGTCCCAATCTACTCTTTGTATAAAAAGAAACTTTCAAGTCAACAAGGAACAAAGGACAGTTTTCTTCACAGAAAGGTCTACAGGAAGTTTGAAGGAAGAAGGGCCAGATCTATTGTTGCACTTGGTGTGTGTGTGCTTTCAGCAGACGGGGAGAGGTAGAGGCACAGAAGGGCTGAGGGGGGGGAGGGTATAGTGTGTGTGTGTGTGTGTGTGTGTGTGTGTGTGTGTGGAGGAGAGGGGTGATACCGGGCGCACGCTTTATGTGGCGTATCTCTTCGTCCACTGTTTAGCTATTCTGTCATGTTCTGTTCTGTTGGTCAAGTACTGTGTGGCGATGCTCCCAACCAGAGGGTCAGCTGCGGACAGCAGAACATGCGTCAGCAAAACACTTTATCTGATACTTACGGGCTGAACTACTGCTTACACTTGGGGTTAATGATTGGAACACACACCTAACATGTGTCAAAAGTTTGGAAACATTTACAAAATATTCATGGTTTTGAAAGACATCTCTTATACTCAACCAAGGCTGCATTTATTTAAACAAGAACAGTAAAAACAGAATTATTATTATTTTTAATGTTATTGTTATCGGCACAATAAGAAAATTTGGCTGATAGATTTAAGCCGATAAATAATGGAATATTTTCTTCACACTTCAGATGCGCACTGTTCAACGTGATGGTTATGAATTTCTTGAAATATGACTGGAATCACTTTAATAAAGGAAAGTACTGTAAAGTTCAACATGTGCAGCGCAAGTCTGTCATATAGGCTATATTAACTTATAAATGAGAACATCATTATAATTGTGTGCTTTGGACATGGCTTTTAATGGTGAGACTTTTGTTTTTGTAATCAGGCTCTAAAATTATATACAATTTTTATTTAGATTTATCGGGCAATATATCGGTTAATCGGCTTTCAAATATTTAAATAAGTATCGGGCAAAATTTTCATATCGGTGCATCCCTAATATCATTTCAGTGTTTTCTGTGTGAATTTATGTTATAAAGTAATTTCTTCAATTAAAGCTGAATGTTCAGCATCATTACTCCAGTCTTCAGTGTCAAATTATCCTTCAGAAACCATTCTAATATGAGGATTTGATGCTCAAGAAACATTTATGATTATTATAAATGTTGAAAAGTTGTTTTTCGGTTTAAAAAGAGAAATCAACATTTTTATTCATCAAGGATGCATTAAATTGATCAAACTAAACAAATAAATGCTGTTCATTGAACTTTCCATTCAAAGAATCCTGAAAAAATAAATCACCATTTCTACAAAAATGTTAAAGGAGCAAAAACTATTTTCAACATTGATTTCTGAATGATCATGTGACACTGAAGACAGGAGTAAAGATGCTGAAAATCCAGCTTTGATCACAGGAATCTTAAATATATATTCACATAGGAAACATCTATTTTAAATGGTAATTGTATTTCACAATATTGCTGTTTTTTTACTAGCCTGACTTCGTCATACTCATATTCTAGTCAGAGTCTTAATCGAACCGAAAAAAAAAAAAAAAAAAAACTCTGCACTCAATTGGACAGACCTACAACCAATCAGAGCAAGCAAACGGCATGGAAGGACGGCAAACACATATTTACGATCGACAAATGCCTTGATTGCAGTTTTCTGTTCGTCTTTTAAAATTAATGCGCTGTCGATTTCTTTTACAACAGACGCGATAGCGGAGTCTATACACCTCAATTCTCCAGCGGCAGCCATCTTTGTTGTAAACCAGTTCAACCCAAGCGCTCTTCGATGACGTGATGAATATGTAACTGCAGATCATGTGTCCATCATCGTATAAAGCCCGCCCTGGCAATCTGATTGCCCCGACGATTTCTGAACCGATCATAATTAATCCTCAATGGATCGAGTCCAGACCGAACTTCCCGACCAAAAAATGTTGTGGACGGGGTTCGGGCCGGCATCCAGGCTAGTTTTTTTTACTGTAAAGTAAAACTAGTTTCGGTGAGCAGAAGAGTCTTTCAAAACAGTGAAGTTTCCACATTTTTGACAGAGTAAACAAAAAAAGTACTAACCAATGGTGATTCTATTGCAAAAGTGTGTGTCGAGGGTTGAGTGGTGTGACGTTGTGCCGTGTGTCTCACCTGGGTTACAGTCTGTGAGGAGAGAGCAGATGGACAGCAGCACCTTAGAGATGGTGAGAGCGGGACTCCAGTTGTCCTTCAGGATGTCCAGGCAGATCACACCCTGACTGTTGATGTTACAGTGGTAGATCCTCGTGCGGAACGTAACCTAAAACATAAATTATTAGCTTAAAGGGTTAGTTTACCTATTCTGTCAGTATTTACTCGTCCTCATGTTGTTCCAACCCCGTAAGACTTTCGTTCATCTTCGGGACACAAATGAATATATTTTTGATTAAATCTGAGAGCTGGATCACTCCTCCATAGGCTTCTTAATGGATCGAAACTGGCCGACCCAGAAAAGTTATTAAAGACATCGTTAAAATAGTCCGAGTGACTACAGTGGCTCAATCTTATAAGTTTATCAAGCGACGAGAATACTTTTTGTGCGCAAAAAACAAACAAAAATAATGACTATTCAACTACTCATTTCCTTCTCTCTTTGCCTCGAAATTGTTCACAGTGTAATTGCGTAGAGTTTCGGGTTGAACGTCACACGCTTCACACACATGACCAGTGTCGACCAATAGTGAGCCTACGTGTAATGTACAACACAGACGCGCTACACAATTATACTACGTGAACAATCTCGAGGCCAAGAGAACGAATTTTTGTTATTCGTTATTTTTGTTTGTTTTTTTGCGCACAAAGTATTCTCGTCGCTCGATAAACTTAAGATTGAGCCACTGTAGTCACTTGAACTATTTTAACGAATTCTTTAATAACTTTTCTGGGCCGGCAAGTTTCAATCCCATAGAAGCCTATGGAGGAGTGATCCAGCTCTCAGATTTAATCAAAAATATCTTAATTTGTGTTCCTAAGATGAAGGAAAGTCTTACAGGGTTGGAACAACATGAGGGCGAGTAATTACTGACAGCATCTTCATTTTGGGGTGAACTATCCCTTTAAGTAGCACAGAAATTGTACACTTTGCCTTTAAATGCCTACAATTATGTAATAAATTTACTACCAATTATAGCACAAAATTAATTTAAAACCGGCCATATATCCAGATACGTGATGTAGTCAAGTTAGCGGTCTGCTACCCGCCCCAAGCCCGACGGGTCCCGAAAAACACACGGGTTCGGGTTAATGTTTAATGAATAGCCTCAGGTTTGTAACTAAAAAAAATTATATAGGCTATACATATAGTTTGCGTGCCGTGTGCTTGCAGTGTTGTGATCGTAAATATGAGCACGCAAGAGAAAAAGTACGTGCGCAGTTTCAGCGCCACCGTCCTCCTCGGATTGCGGTGTTGTGACCGAAATAGTGCGCGCGGGAGCACATACGCAAAGCCGTTTGTAAGATGATATATGAATAATTTTTATTTGATCAAATATCATTTTACAAAACTGTTTTGCGCATGTGCTCCCGCGCGCACTATTTCGGTCACAACACCACAATCAGAGGACGCGCTGAAACCATAAACTGTCTGTTCTCTTCCTTCATAACTCGTACTGAGAAGGATATATTTCTGTTAATAGTTGTGCAACTGCGCAAACTTTGTTTTGAAGTTTAATGTTTGAGTTCCAGAGGAATTTGTGACCGTTTCACCTGTTTAACCACATCAAAGTTTCCCAATTAGTAAGTCTGTGCTTTTTCTCTTTTTTTCTTGTGTGCTGTGCCATGGTGAAGCGGTGTTTGTACATATGCATTTAATTATCGTTGCAAGCAATCATAAAATACAGCTTATTGCAAAAAAAAAAAAAGAAAAAAAAAAAAGGTATTTCTGTGAGAAACGGACCTCGGGTTCGGGCTTAAAATATAACCGTAATGGTCGGGTTAAATGATTTCGGGTTCGGGCTTCAGGTTAAATAGCCATTTAGGTTTCTAGACAATGGTGGAGTGATGAATTTGCCAGATTGTTGATATACAATATCCGTTACAACTTTACACAAAGAACCGGCCTGCAAGATGGGTAATTGTGCCATGCAAACTGCAAATTTTATGTGTGTATTTTAGCAGTAATAATAATTTCTTTGAATCACAGATGCGAGCAAACAAGCGACACCATCAGAGAACAGTGAATTCCCCACCAGAATCTTTTCTTTGGTTAATATAAGTGAGGTCATGCCACACTAAAAGCATCTTATACGCAGGAAACTCGTCTCTGTATGAACTACAGGAAGTAAAAAAAGCATGTTCTGTGTGTGTGTGTGTGTGTGTGTGTGTGTGTGTGTGTGTGTGCGCGAGACATCTGTGTGCATGCCGGAGGCTTTCAGGGCAAACCTTTAATGGACCTTGACATTCCTTGCCTTGAGATTCATGACAGTTTAATTGCCACCAGAACAACTTCCTTCATCCTGACAACCTACAAACCCACAAGAGCCCAAAGAACAAACGCACACAGGACATAATGTGGCCGTCTGCAAATGAACATCCTACTTTACGCAGAGTTTAGAGAGAGATTGAAAGCGGTGTTACAGGACAATGACAGACACACGGGCTCTGGGGGAAAACATGCTTCTGATGAGGACTGGGATGAAAGAGAATAAAATGTCCCTTAAGGGACCAATAGAAAACAAGGTGACCTGTGAAGCAGGTTTTGTGTTTTAAATTTCAATTCAGCTTCTGAATGTGAACTGAAAGTAGCAATTGTAATTTGAAGGAGAAAGTAGAATTTGAATGTAATAAAATTCATATAACTGCTGTAAGTGCAGTTTTAAAATTATAAAAAAAAGAAAATTAGCATGAATAACCCACAATTATCCATGTAGATGTGTATAATTACCCATGTTATCATTTTAGTCCAGCATTTTATTTTTTTACAATTTACATAAAATGAAAAATTCATGTATATGGTTTCAATTAACTTAAATCGTCTGACAGCCCTAATATATACACATATTACTTTATATTAGCCTATATTATATGTAACTGCTGTAAGTGCAGTTTAATCATAATTTTTCATTTTTATAATTTAAACATGAATTACCCAGAATTACTCATGTATTTTAGTATAAATTACCCATGTTATTTTATTTTTTCTACATTTAATTTTACAATTTATATATAAAAAAAAAAAAACAATTATAATATTGAATCCCCACTAAAATAGATGCAAACAATAATCAGTGATTATTGGGTTTCTCTGAACAACACACAACGGTGTGTTTGAACAAATCAAATGAATGATTCATTTCACTCATAAAGACTTGCCATTTGTTTTGTTCCTGAAAATATCAGTGTTTGGAATGAATCGGTTCAGTAAACGAGTCAATCACTCACTCATTTTCACTTTGGTCACTTTTCACCACCTATTGGCTGAAGATTGCAACTTCATTAGTTGTAGACAGATATGGATTTATTTTGTATTTGACTGAATGATGGTATTTGTATATTGATCACACAACATTTACTCAAAAATCACCCCCCACCCAAAAAAAAAAAAAAAAGCTTTAGAAACAAATATTGATATAAAGTAAGATGAACCCATTATCAAATAGGCTCCGATAATATATAAATTACACAATAAGTAAAATCCAAACACCAGCACAATGCAGCTCTGCTCTTCAGATATCATTAAAAACCCATATTGGTCATCCACCAAATTCAATGCTTATTTATATGCCACATTTTTCTTTGCTCTTACCTTGGGGGGTTTAAATGGGTAGTCAGGTGTAAATGCAATATCAAGGAAAAAGACGCCTCCTTCATACACAGAGCCCGGTGGTCCTAAAATAGTTGACCTCCATTCATAGATGTTGTCTCCTTTGGGACCGGCGCTGTTGGTGGAACAAAACAGAGATTTGAGAAGTTAAACAGGAACTGACTGGCCATTTCAGGAAGATAAATCATCATTAATTCATGAGTGAAAAGCCAAAAGACATTATAGACACAAACACTGGCCTCACACTAAACGGGACTTAACACTAGATTTACAAAGCTAGATCATTATAGAATCTAGTAGACATGGATAACGCCCAACTATCTCACGATATGATAAATTACAAGGGCACTTCAGGGAAAGAAATGACAACATGTGGAGAATAGAGAGATTGTTGTAGAGGTCATGACCAAAGTGGAGATAACTTACCCACAGTTGACAGCAATATGTCAGACCGCCTTATAATAAAATGCTCGTACTTGGGATGGGCGATATGGATTTAAAACTATATCACCATATTTTTCTGGTATTTATTACAATGACGATATAAATATAGTACCATTCACCACTGTTTTTTGGCTACAAGTCATGGCTTCATGCATTAGAGCATTTGATATAAAGTTTCATTGATATAAAGCATTTGATATAAAGTAAAACATACCCATCATCAAATAGGCTCCAATAATATGTCAATTACATAAAAGAATAAACAAAAAGTAAAAATACAAACACCAGCCCTCGCAGAAATGGAAAAGTTGCAGATATAGGTTTCTTCTGTAAAACTGCAGATAATGTTTAAATAGTGCAACTGTACTGAAAAACAATAATTAAGGTCCTTTCACACTGGACGCGATTTTGACGCACGAATAATTCGCGCGATGGTTGTATTTTTTGATCAGCTGTTTGTATAATGAGTGCTTCCACACCGAACGCGAATGTGCTGCGGCGAAAAAACAACTCTTTTCCGCTTCGATGTTGATTTTTTTGTACTTTTGCGGCGACAGAAACGGCTTCAGCCAATCACATACAAGGAAACAAAGGCGAAGCTGTTGACGCTTTGGCCGCTCTGACGTAGCAGCGTGATGTGCGAGAGAAGTGTCACACTCACAACATGAAATGTAAACTAAAAACAAGCAATACATTGAAACTAGAAACCTTTCATAATGACAGCATTTTTAGATTGCCTATTCCGCATCTCAACGCACGCATGACATGACGTTGTTTGCTTATAGGGACCAGTTACAAAAGAACGAGGCATGTGATAAAATAGCTGGGATAGTTGGTGTCTCTCCGGTGAGTTGAAGTGAGTATTTTTGCATGTCACACACCAGTGCATGTGCGTAAAGTGGAGCGGGGTGACGCAAAATATAAGTTGAAAAACTTAAACATAGGCTACGTTTCATATATATGTTTAAATAATATAATGTTATTTTTTTTTATTTCATCTATGTTGATTAGCTATATGAAAAGGGAACCGCATGAGATGAGTAAGAGGATCATAAGATGCCCAATATATCGAAAACATTTGGAATGGGTCAGACATAATTTTGGCCACTTATTAAGTTGTGTTTTGTAGAAAGCCTTTCTTTAAAGTGAATTTCGTTTTGTATAAATTGTATCTTAATTTTAATCAATGTTTCATCAACTAATAATTGCCTAGATTAATAAATAAGAAGCAAATATAGACAATATAGGCTAATCGATGCGCCTGCACGTAAACTGCAGCGCGTCTCATACCGAAAACTGACAGAAAACACTAGTTTATTAATAAACAATTCAAATGTTTAATGCATAATCCTTACTGTGGCCGGTTCTTTGTGGTAAAGTTTTAGCTTCTTTACAAGATTAGCACAGGCGTACTCCCCTTCAGACTCTCTGTTCTTTTATTGGGTGATTGGGTGCACACAAAACCTTCTTTTCTGTCTTTTAAAGCAAATGAAAAGCTTGTCTTCACTGGATGATGATGATGATGATGAAGTGTCCATGTTTTCTCAGCTGTCGGCGCGAAAGTTTTGGAATGTTGAAGCTCTGAACGTCGCAAATTCGCGTCGCGGCTGATGTGAATGGTTTTGACGGGAACTATTCGCACGCGAACTATTCGCTTTTCCGTTTTGCTTTTCCGTTACGCGTCCGCTGTGAAAGGGCCTTTACACACAATAATAATTCAAATCAATTACAAGTTTGAAATGTAAAAAACTAACAAGATAATACTACTACTACTACTAATAACAATATAAACCACACTTAGGATTGACGAGCTGCTGGGTTCATGAATATTAATCACATCTGCGTTTGTGCATAAGTTTCTGCTGGCTAATAAAGGCTGAATAATTCCACATGAACATTTTTTTTTTTAAAAACAAATAATATTGTTTACATGTAGCACGTCAATTCTGCGTGGTGTGTAAGACTCTTGCTCTGTCTTTGAGTGTGTGAGAAACTCTAATGCTGCGTAAAAATGCAAATTGAGCGTCTGGAGTGAGTGATTTCAATGTTAAGTCAATGTAAAGATGCGTTGACGCGCGTCTGGAGGTCCTGCTGCGCGATAGACGCGATTTCACCTCATTCGCGCATCCAGTTCGCGTGCAAGAGGCGAATTGAGAGCCTGGCACGATACCCGCGAGTGATTTTATTTGGTGCTTTTTGTGCATTCACGCATTTGAAGCGAATTCGTGTCTGATGCCCTAGTTGAAAAATCGGAACTTTTTTTTTTGCCCCGCATTAACCAATCAGGAGCCTGCTTGCTCCTGGAGCAAGGGGTGAAACTCGCCAAACTGGGAACGCCTCCGGAGGGTCTGGTGGAGCCAAGTACGGCGCAAATGACCCCTACGCCGCTGTTGTGCTCTCCAGAGCGGTGACTCTCTCGATCAACATCAGCCATCTTGCAAACAGACAACCGTCTAGCACTAGCCCCTCCCACAAGAAGCGAATTTCAAACGCGCGTCTATTTCGCTTCAAACGCTCGCATTATACGAGCGAATTGGACGCGCGAGTGGATTCAAAATGTTCAAGCGTCCAACTAGACTCGATAGAAGCGAATTTGACGTTCAATTCGCGTTCGGTGTGAACACAGCATAAGTGCTCAGTCAGTGTTCGACAAGTGAAAATATATCTGTGTACCAGTTCCAGATTGTAGAGCGATTAACTCCTCCGTCATAGTGGTTTTGGATCTGCACGCGAGCTACGAATGGGTCACAAACAGAAATACGTCACCAACTAGGCTTTATCGTTATTATCGCGGGAAGACTAATTCTTATCGTGAGGAGAATTTTTATCGGTGTATCGCAAACAATAATATATCGCCCATCCCTAGCTCGTACTGCAGAATCTAGATGCTTCAAACATGCAATTTTTATCCCTGGTTTCACAGATGAGGCTTAAGCTTGTCCCAGACTAACATGCATGTTTGAACCGTTTAAATTGAAAGCATATCTTTAAAATAAGTCAGTACCCGCGTTTCCATTACCCTTCAAATTGCGCCAATGGAAACATGTCAATTTCACAAAAACTCCTATTTATCGCAAAAAACTTTACGCTCGCATGAGGAGGTTAAGGCAATTTGAAAAATAAATATTTACCAAAACTGCAATGGAAAAAGTTTTTTGCGGATTTACAGTCGCCTGACGTAGATGACGCGGTGTGTTTGACAGAATACGAGACAGAGTTCTTTATTAAATTCATAAAAGACAAAAGAATTACAGGAATACTGGATCCTAACCCTCAAAGAAACGCCACAATCATGAGCTGGAAGCAGAAATAAGGAGAAACACCAGAAACTCCTCATGAGCCGCTCACAGTATAAGAGTCTTTCCTGATATTAATGCTGTAACACACACACACACACATGCGTCTCCTTTCATTACTAATAATGGCCAGTGCGGTGGCGGAGATATACGTAAACCTACCGACATCCGTCGGCATGATTTTTGGAACGACTCGCGAGAGGAAAAAACTATGTTTTAGTCGCATAACATCGGTTAATGGAAACGCCGTCATTTCGCAATAGTTTGTCAACATTAAAAAATAAATAAAAAAACCCCACAAGTTTTGTGCAAATCTGTAATGGAAATGCGCCTAGTGCCATTGTTTTGTCTCAATATACACACCAGTAATGTTTTTTTTTCTAAGGCATGTTTATAACAGCTACTTAAATGTCCTAATTAAATTTAAACTCTAACCCTTGCTTAATCTAAGCCCTGTCTGCAAAAACCAGGCCTTAATGTAATAAAGGTCTACCAGATGAAATCTAAGAAACAATGGCTTGTTTTCTTCAAACGCATGTCTATTCCTCCGACTGACTGCTACATTAATAATGCATAAAATAAGAGTAAATTCACTCTCACATCTGCGGGAATGATGGTGACAGCTGAGCAAAAGATGGTGAAGACAGAAACACAGATGACTTTAGAGCACATCTTTGAGCTTGTTTGTCAAACGGCTGCTGGATTCCCTGGTGATAAGTGTCATGTTGGAGATTTACAACTGCTGTATCTGTGCCAAACAAGCAGACTGGGACCAGATCCAGCCCATAATAAAAAACAAGTCTTAGATATTCACTCTGTTAAACAGCAGCAGATCCACTCGAATGTGTGCTTGTGTTTTGGAGGGCGGCCTGTCCTGGGGGTCTTTTTCTCATAACGCTTATTTGTTTGAGCTCATTCATTTGCGGTGGTGAACTGTCAAGTCAAGTCACCTTCATTTATAAAGCGCTTTTAACAATTTCGATTGTTTCAAAGCAGCTTTACAGTGATAATAGGAAATTAAAGTAACAGAGATTGTTTCGTCACGTCACTATGTCGATCGACCAGTACTGCATGGTCACGAAAGTTTACAATTTAAGCATTGAAGCGTGAAAGAACACGTCTCCTTGCGCATAAATCGACAAATACACACATTTATCTAAAAATGCCACCTTTCCGAGTACCCAAGTAAGCATAGTAGGTTATTATGGCTCAAGTAAACAGTAGTGAAAGCAGGCATGTGCTAATATTCCTCCTGTTGTCCGTGTTCTTATAACTAAAAAAAAGGACAAAGAACCAGCGCCAGTGAAAATTGTATCATTGAAATCAGTGAATCGAGTTCGAAAAATCAAGAAACAAATCGAATTTAGATTGTGAATCGGAATCGAATCAAAACGGGACCCAGCCCTACAAATCACCAACTGCAAGTATGTGTAATAACACTGGCCTTAGCAAACACCACTAATTATACATATACCTGCGTTCTAGTGAATGCTGGTTTCCTGTGTAAGTTACAATAAAGAGAGGAGATACTTAAAATGACTTCAAATTGAATAAGATGAGCAGTGCCGTTGGACTGGCGTGCAGATCTGCCGGTTACTTGCTGCAAGTGTCGGATGTAGTTACAGTCATGCATCAGAAAGCAGTCTGTCAATTACGCTCGGTTTAGTTCCTGTCTCTATGAAGCCCCGCCTTCTGAAAAGCACACTGTGCTCTGATTGGTCGGCTGGAGCAGTGTGCTGTGATTGGTCGAGCGCTTTCGAGTGTGTTTGGGAAATGTCCCGCCCCTTTCCATAACCGCCAGTTTAACACACTACTAACTCAACCTGGCCCCGCCCCTTTATTCTGCGTATTAATTATTTAAATGAGGAATATTGTGACGTGTTCGTTCCCGGAAGAAACTCAAGACTACAATGGAGGCGTTTCAGGGAGTTCAGAAACACTGATAGAGAGAATAACTCAGAGCTTTTTCATGATCAAACAGCAACATTACACACTAAATAAAGATTTACATGTAAAAAAAAAAAAAGTGTTTGATCAAATCACTAACCCATAAACAATAATAATAATGGTACTAATAATCTGAATTAAACACATGCTCAAGTGTGCTTGAACTGGCAGTCTGTGGTTATTCTAGTAAGCTTCTCATTTCCTGTGAATGCCCACTTGCTTTCAATGTCGTGACCATTAACTGACGGCAGGTGCCAGCGGGCAAAACCTCTGCTCGGATCCGACGGTGCAAAGGCTTCTGGGTATGTGCCAGAGCTGACGGTTGCCTGGCAACAACCCCTCCCCCTCCACGACAACCGGCCACGGCGAACGAGTTTAAACACTGCAGTTAACAGACCTTGTTATTGAGCTTTCAGCTTCCTATTGAAAGATATTAAGCTTGGGAGTGGGAGAGAAATGCACCGGATAAGCTATTCACTTTTAAACCTTGAATCCGGAGTGCTTATCTAAGAAAACTAAAGAAAAACATACATTGCATTAATTTTTAAACCATTATATTAACACATGCATATGATACAAATGCTGCTGGACAAATAGCAACATATTACAAGTAAAAGCTGAGTAACAAAATTAGCTAAGAGACTGAAATAACAGCCGTCAAAACGATTTAACTTATTTTAGATTAATAGATTTGACAGCAATACTTATAATTAGGGATGGGCATTTAAAAAAATATATATTTTATTCAAATATTTGGGCAAATAAAAATAGAATATTAGTTTATTTAAATGATGTTTAGTGAGAAAGACATTATTTTTTAAGGTATAAAAAAAATCATCCATCATTTCTGAACAAGTTTATGATTAGGCAATATAAACAAGCTTAAGTTATATCTTAATTTTTTGCATTATTAAATGTTTGATGTTTTTTTTAGCTGAAAACATTAAACTGTGTAAACAAAAAATATAAAGAACAAAAGCATTTAAGCTCAAGCAGTGCGAACGGAAAAAACGCTAATTATCGTACAGAACGTACATATTAGGGCTGTGCTCAGAATATCAATACAACATAAACAAACTCCTGACGAATTTTAATAATTCCCGCAGGTCTCCCACTTATAATGCGGTAAATTCCCGCAAACACAATTCACTTTAGCATGTAGGTTGTATTAGTAAATTAATCCACAGATTATTTAACATCAAATCAGTAATTTTAAAACCATCTGCGAGACGCAATTTCACAAACAGCGCGAGTGTTCAGCGGTGCTGCGTATTCTCTCTCAAAAATATATTTACTTGCACAATCGGGCCAGCATTGCATTGTGACTAAAGTTTGCCATTTGCACGTCTTTTTAAGTCTTACCAGTTTAAACATTCAAGCACTCCAGTACTCGCGCGCTCTCAGAGAGATGGCTTTCTCTGCGTGCAAACAGAGCAAAGTCGCCTCACAAATAAAAAGCTAGTTTGAATATTCGTGCACACCCCTAATTATAATACGTGTATGTGTATATATATATATATATATATATATATGGGTGTGTGTGTGTCTATATGTGTGTGTGTCTGTGTGTGTGTATCATATAAATCTCTGATGTCAGTGTTGATATGGGTGCTCAGGGGTGAACAGTAGATGAGCGTTTATGACAAACAAGAGAGCTGCCATCACTGACAACCGACTCCGTTACCGTGCCAACCGCATCCACTGCCAAAACCATCTCGCATCCGCCGAGCCAACGGTCCATCGCTGCTCTTTTCCCATACAAACGCTCATCCCCCCCCCCCCCCCACAGAGGACGATAGATGGATGTCATGTCAGCATCTAAGGCTATTGTCATGGCAAAAATTCAATTACAAAAATAAAAATATCATATTAATACAATAAAACCAAGCAAACAAATACAAGTAATTTATATATATATATATTTTTTTTATTTATTTTTTTTTATTTTTATTTTATTAACATATGATAAAAATACAAAACCTTTTCAGGCATAATCTTACTAAAGTCCTTAAGTGAAATAACGTTATAAAAGAGCATTATACCCAGGACAATCCAATAAAATATGTTTAAAAGAGGAGAATCTTACAAAACATGCATAAAGTTGGGTCATTACCTTTAAGCAAAAAAGCACGAGTCAATCTTGTATCACAGAGGAAGAAAACAACACAACCTACTTCTGTCTGAACCCGCACAGCATCTCCTCGTGACTAACTGTACAAGCAGTCGACCAAAAGCTCTTCAAAGTTTGATGCTCCGGTGTAGTGTTACTCACAAATCAGAGATCCATTTGAGGAACATGAACACACACTGGACTAGCGTAGCCGAGGGCTGGGCGGCGTATCGGAGATGAACTTGCTGGCAAGATAAAATTAAACATTGCAAAATGATTTTAATGGGGGTTTTATTTGGCCATTAAAGGGATCGTAAAATCCTGTCATCATTTACTCATGTTGTTTTAAACCTGTATGACACAAACAATGATATTTTGAAAGTACAAACAATAGATGATGACAATTTTAATTTTTGGGTTATAACCATTCCTTTAAGTTTCTATTTTAGAGTTTAATGTAGATAATTTTACATGCTCACCGCTTTTCAGCATGTCAAAGTTTCTGTTATTTGATCATCAGCTGCAATTTTATACATATTTTAGTTTGTAATAATTTTTCTGATTTCTTTTGTTAAATTTCTTCTATGTAAAGCACTTTGAATTACCATTGTGTATGAAATGTGCTATATAAATAAACTTGCCTTGCCTTGCCTTTTGTCAAGCGATAATTGTTTTTGATCTAATTAATTAAATGTGGAGATTAATTAATCACAGATTAATCATGCATCAAAGTTACCCACTGAAAAATTACCCCCAAAAGATAATTTAAAGTCATTATTGTGTTAAATGAGAAAAGCATCAAATTGACATTACAAAAGTAGCTTTAGAAATAAATATTTGATTTGATTCAACATAGAAATTATCACACTGTGGATCAAACTTCATGTGCAAAATAAATCAATTCCAAACTCTAAATCAATGATTTAAAATCAAAAACATTCATGAAAGTCTCCGAGAGGCATTTTTAAATACATATGTTAATGTTAGCCATGCTTTTAACCTGATATCAAGATGATTTCAGTTTAAATGGCAGAAAACAAACCACATAATAAACTACGTGCAATTATGAAAATAATTATGAAATAAATCTTGAGAAACATTGTGCAGGATTTATTAACCACAGCGTTTATTCAACCTACAAATAGTTATAGTCGTCTCTGCAATTTAAACTTTTGCATTTTAAACGATTTTACATTAAATACAAAAATTCTTCACCTTTAAGTAAATGATTACATGATTTCCATTTTGAATGTGCAAGCTTGAACAATCAAGTTTTTTTGTGTTTATACTGGCCAAACATGTGCGTTAACTAAATCAAATCTACAATCAGCATTGGTTTAAGTGATGGAAACCAGTGTAAAAATGTTTGCCTTCCATTTTTCCAAAAAAAACCTCTATATCTTACAGTTTAATTGTTTGCTAGCACAAAACAACATACGTTGTTCACTATTTGCTTTTGCACCTCTGCTTTACTGAGCATTGCAATTACTGCTAAAAGAATATGCGATGCAATAATGAAATATTAGTGAAATATAGTGAAATAATGTGTGATTATTAATGCGTGGGCTGCAGGCAAGGTTGTGCGATCTGTCAATGCGCAAAAGTAATTAGCTAACACACATTCAGCCTGAGGGTCAGAGCGGGAGTTTAACAGAAGCTGCAGGCACAGAGATAATCAAGTATAAAAAGAGCAGATTTTAACGCAACACTTCTGACACGTTTAAATCAATGACGAATTAAGGCATTACATTGTAAGACAGTGGTCAATAAAGATGAACTGTGCTGTTTAGTGTACACCTGAGAGACTGTAATAAGATGTAATTTACTCACGTTCATGTAATTCCAAACCTGTAGGAAAACAAACGGTTTTGAAGAATATCCCAGTCAACCACATAATGAAAGTGAATGGAGACTTTTAAATAAAAAAGGCACTTTAGATGTAGTCCTTATGACTTGATCGCTTTGTGTGAGGAACAGACTGAAATGCAAGTTAGACGCTGTAGCTCTTAAATATGATACGGCACCACTGACGTTTGAGAGACACGTGTTTGGCATCCAAAGTGCCATTTTTGCAGTTTATTATTCATTCAGCCTCCATAAATATATATTAAAGTCCCCCTAGTCAATCATTTTATCCCTTAAAACTCATCTTTGATCAGCAAAATGACAGCATTTTTTTCCTTTATTCATGCCTTAAAATATCTTGAATGTAACTCGACACCCTTGCCTCATGGCTCTATGAATATGCAAATGAGCCCCGCCTCCACTCACTCAGAGATCCACTGGTTGACGATCACACGTTGATCTGATTGGTTACAAGGTCGTTTGTGACGTCAGAAACACCAGCGATTTCACACCGTGTTTTTGAGACTGTCTTTGATTCACTGCAGTTTTAAGCAGAAAATACTCAGCAATGCTGTCGACTCATGAATTTGTGGTGTTTTTAATATGCTTAAAGACAAACCACAAGCAAAGACAAACTTAAAAGCTTGATTTTCTTTAAGTATTAAAACTGCATCTCACCGACTGCAAACACAAGATCTTTCTGGCAAGAGTTCACCAAGCTGCAATTTTATACATATATTAGGGTTGATTACATTTTTTTTTAATCAAATTAATTACATGATGTGGCAATTAATTAAATCGCAAATTAATCACATCAAATCTGGGAGAGAAATTACCTCCAAAAGATCCTTTAAAGTCATTATTGTTTTAAATGAGAAAAGCATCAAATACCCATTACCAAAAGCAGCTTTAGAAATAAATATTTTATTCGATTCAACATAGAATTTTATTTCACAAACTTTTAGGCTATAACAGCCAAGGTTTATTTTTTTCAGAAGCTGCATCTGAATTGGTATTTAGATACAGTTAGGTCCATATATATTTGGACACAAGCACAATTTTCATGCTTTTGGTTCGGTATGCCACCAGAATAAAATTAAAATGAAACAATCAAGATGAATTTGAAGTGCAGACTTTCAGCTTTAATTCAAGGGGTTGAACAAAAATATCAAGTAAACATTTTAGGAACTGCAACCATTTTTATACACAGTACCCCCATTTTCAGGGGCTCAAATGTAATTGGACAAATTAATATAATCATAAATAAAATGTTCATTTTTAATATTTTGTTGAGAATCCTTTGCAGGCAATGACTGGTTGAAGTCTGGAACTCATAGACATCACCAAAGACTGGGTTTCCTGCTTTGTGATGCTTTGCCAGGCCTTAACTGCAGCTGTCTTCAGCTGTTGTTTGTTTGTAGGTCTTTCTGCCTTTAGTTTTACCTTCAGCTAGTGAAATGCATGCTCAATCGGGTTGAGATCAGGTGATTGACTCGGCCATTGCAGAATATTCCACTTCTTTTCCTTAAAAAACTCCTGGGTTGCTTTTGCAGTGTGTTTTGGATCATTGTCCATCTGTACCGTGAAGCGCCGTCCCACCAACTTTGCTGCATTTGGCTTAATCTGGGCGGACAGTATATTCCTATACTCTTCAGAATTCATCCGGCTGCTTCTGTCTTCTGTCACGTCATCAATAAACACCAGTGATCCAGTGCCACTGGAAGCCATGCATGCCCATACCATCACACTGCCTCCACCATGTTTACAGAAGATGTTGTATTCTTTGGATCATGAGCTGTTCCAAGCTTTCTACATACTTTTTTCTTCCCGTCATTTTGGTACAGGTTGATCTTAGTTTCATCCGTCCAAAGAATGCTTTTCCAGAACTGATCAGGCTTTTTTAGATGCTTTTTGGCAAAGTCTAATCTGGCCTTTCTATTCTTGATGCTTATTAATGGTTTGCACCTTGTGGTGAACTCTCTGTATTTGCTCTCGTGAAGTCTTCTCTTGATTGTAGACTAGACAATGACACGCCTACCTCCTGGAGAGTGTCCTTCACTTGGCTAGATGTTGTGAATGGGTTTTTCTTTACCATGGAGAGGATCCTGCGATCATCAACCACTGTTGTTTCCGTGGACGTCCAGGCCTTTTTATGTTGCTGAGCTCACCAGTGGATTATTTTTTTCTCAGAATGTACCAAACTGTTGGTTTGGCCACTCCTAATATTCCTGCTATCTCTCGGATGGATTTATTTTGTTTTTGAAGCCTAATGATGGCCTGTTTTACTTACATGGAGAGTTCCTTTGAACGCATGATGTTTGTTCACAGCAATATACTCCAAATGCAAATACCACACTTACAATCAACTCCAGACCTTTTACCCGTTTAATTGATGAAGAAATAACAAAGGAATAGCCCACACCTGTCCATGAAATCACTTTTGATTCAATTGTCCATTTACTTTTGGTCCCTTAAAAAGGGGGGGGGGGGGGGTGGCTCTCTCAAGAGCTGTAATTCCTAAACCCTTCCTCCAATTTGGATGTAAATACCCTCAATTTAAACCTGAGAGTGTGCACTTTCAGCCCATATCCATTAAATAACTATAGCTTGAATATGTGTTGGTAAATACCTGAAAAAAATAAAAATTGTGCCTGTGTCCAAATATATATGGACCTAACTGTATATTTACAGACTAAAACGGTTTGGTTACCAACATTTCGAAAAAAAAGTCATACAGGTTTGAAACGACACGATTGTGAGTAAATTTTAATTTCTAGGCAAACTATCCCTAAAATATGAAAAAAACATTTGTGAAATTATACACTTAAAAACTAAAACTGCCAGTAGGGTGGTAAATGTCTAAATGAGTAAGTCATTGAGTCATTCAAACGGCTGATTCATTCAGGAATGAAGTAAATGGCTCTTTATGAATGAGTCATTGAATCATTGGTTGATCCGATTGATTCACTCACTACGCGGATTAATTCAGAAAAGAAACTCGCTGTGTTGCTCGGAGATGCACAGCCGTTCGTGCTCTGGCTGTACAGGTCATATTTTTGTCGGCAAAACTGAGACAATAAGAAAAACAATACGGTCTAAAATAAAACAGTAATAACTTATTTATTAAACTTGTAAATCAATATACATGATATTGCACTCGTTACTCACGCGATATTGCTTAACTATATGATATAAATACGAGAAAAGAAATAGGTATTTTTGCCCTTATATCTTGAATTATATATATATATATATATATATATATAAACCTAAAATATACACAGAAACATTAATTTTGTTGCATCTTTTGTCCATTCTTCACACAAAGCCTGAAATATAGTGTAGTTGTTGTTGACTTCCAGCTATAAATATGTCAGGTTGTAACTTATTACACATACAAAAGAACAGCCTGGATATTCCTGGGGGGGGGGGGGATTTCAGGAAAAAAAGAAAGAAAAACCCATACAGATTTGGATCAACGTAAAAGAGCAAGTAAATGATCGCATTTCTATTCCCTTTAAATAGTTTTTCCCATGTATATAATGAGCATCTCTATCCAAAGAGACATTATCTGCTTTAGTTCAGCATTTCTCTGCCGCACTCTTCTGTAATTGTGTATTCATTCAGTTAATATGGTCTATTATGCAGTGCTGTGGTGGTTATCAGAACAGGAACTTAATGAAGCAATCTTCCCTTCCTCTGACCGTGAAATACCCCGGTACCAATTACGGCTGAGCCGAGTCTGTCTGTGCTTTCTCTGATGATACGGCTTCTTTTAATGACACCATCCAATAGCCATACAAATACGCAAGCAATTAGTGCCGAAACGAGCGCTTTAGGAGGGAAATATTTGCTCGATCAGGGCTTAAGTGAATATCCTATTACAAGGGGTATTTTCAGATGACACAATAGAATTTTCCATGTCAGTTCAAACGGTGTATTCTGCCTGACTACGGAATTCTGACTCACAAGAGTTCCATTATAGATTCCTTTCAGTGCTTCGACTGTTCTGATTTCCACGCAAATCTATTAGAAATGCCACGGGTGTCAATATTAGGAGTTATGCTACATATCGAAATCAAATCGCCCTGAAGGCAGTGAACAGTCGGCTCATATGCTCGCCTAAGGCGGTCTATGAATAATGCATTATGGATAATTATAATAATAAACAGGCTTTGCACGAGTGATACTACTTCTGAAGCATAAAATGCATGCAGCCGTTGAGCATTACGAGGAGCAAATTGCCTTTAATTCTCCCTGAATTAAAACCCTTTCAATGTAAGAATATAGTACTGAGGTAAACTGAATTCATCATCCTTCCGCTTTGAGACAAGAAAACTAAAACTAAACTGCTTTCATAGAAAAGAAACTCTAGAATGCTTTAAATCTGAGAGGGATGAGCCAGCTAAACCAAGCACAATTTTATTATTAGCGATTGAAACTGCATTAATATGCAGCTGTAATCCACTTACAAAAACTTAATCTAGAATAAGAGACTAACAGGAGAGAAAGACCTCAGCTTTAAGAAGCAGTAATAGTTGGAGTCAGGATAAACACTGCAGGGTGTTAAATAAACACATGGTGTTTGGATAACACTTAAATAAACAGGTAGCTAATGTGATATTTTAAGTGTCACGCATTGAATGCCGCTGCTCTCAAATCCCTCCTTCCTGTTTGTTCGCGTGTTAAAACATGATCCCAGAAAGCAGAACAGCAGGATATGCCAAACATTTCCTGCTTTCAAGACTGAAGTATTGAAAACCAGATCACACAACAGTCTTTCCACACGGGGCATAAAATCAGGGCCTGCCAACAAAACTCCTCATTACTAATTCATATCAGGGTGTTTCTTCAACTACAGGCATTTTTTGGGATCTGACTAAAATTGTCTTGGAAATGTTTTACATGCCTTTATTTATTTTTGCTACATTTCAAATGCTTCTGACTCATAGCTTTTATTTCTTTACCACAACAGCTAATAAACAAATCATGATCAAAAACCTAACAGTAATTTATTTCTGTGTGACTAATGTGCAATTTTGACATACATCAATTCATGATCAATGTTATTACTTTTTATTGTAAACCTGTGGTTAAACATCGATGCTTGGGTTTTAAATATTCAAGTAAACAACAAAAATGCCAGCAAACGGTCGCTTTTATCATGTTTGTTTTGCAATGCACGCGTTTCCAGTGATTTCTTTCTGATTTGTTTTCTGATAAAACTTCCATTTGTTGGTGATATTGTTGTTCCAGAGAGGCGTGTTACGGGCGTGTTTTAGTGAAGCACTGTGGAGCTTCTGGCCCGACAGTGGAAAATAGGGGTCATAGAAGAACCCTTTTGGTTCCCAAAAAAACTTTTAGTGAATCGTTCTAAACAGAACAATTTTTTGAACATATTAATAATCTAAAGAACCTTTATCCACTATAAATAAACTTTTGTGGAACAAAATGGTTCTTTATGGAGTCAATGATGCAGATAAAGAACCATTACATTACATTTAACAGAATGATTATTTCTCTTACACAAACCTTTCTCAAAGTTAATAGAAAATTGACTTTTGGATTTTTGAACTGACACTAGGTGGAATGAGCGGCCAAATCATCTAAAAAAAAAAAAAGGTTATTTTTAAGAACGATTCACTAAAAGGTTTAATGGAAACCAAAATGGTTCTTCTATGACCCCTATTTTGTAACCTTTATTTTTAAGAGTGTAGTGTGTCTAAAGTCAAAACATCTTCAGAAAAGTGCAGCTGAAGAAACACCCATCATGCCTTTTGTCTGGCCATTAGGAGAACTAAAATAGGTGTAGAAACTACACAAACATTTCCCTTTTCTGTCTGATTTTCAGTTCAGTATAACAGCCTTTATCAGAGTCTCGGGGTCTAAGAGGGAGGCTTTCGACACAGATGATCAAGATCATTTCTCGGAGGCCGCTCAGCCCTCATGAATATGCATATCATCCCTGCTGCAGTTAATGGTCAGAGGGTGAAAAATGACTGGCGCGGATTCCCTCAGGACCGTAATGCTAATCAACAGCAGATCCATTCTCGGGAAGGAGAGGTGACATTCCCATATCAGCTGCTGAGGCAAGCAACTTACAGAGAATCTCACAGCGCTGAAACATGTAGTACAAGTAGTATGAAACAAATTGTACATGATAAATGAGATGTATGTGAAAAGTTCAGATGTAAAAGCCGCTAAACGCCACCATCGTCAAAAATGAAATGATAGTGAGCGAATGCTCTCCGTACATCGTATATACGCTCATCAAATACTTGATCCGCTAAATCCCAACGTCAGCTCGTTCAGAAAAACCGGTTTGTTGGCAGAAACCGCTGAACGCCACTTCCCTTTGTCAGCAAAACCCTCTACGGCCCCGTTTACACGTACATGTTATTTTGATTACAATCGGACAATTATGTTTTTTTTTTTATTTAAATACAGAAACGGACGCGAGTCACTTATAGCTTATGTTTGAATTCTGCTTTTATCATTTGCAATGTTTCCAGTTGCATCTTTAGTGATTTTGCAACTAGTTACTATGTCTTGTTGTCCAAAAAGGGTGGACTTGAAGGTTTTTGCAAAAAAAGAAAAAAAACACGCATAGACGCATAGTTTTGCTGCAAATACAAATTAATATACCAAAGTAAAATATTTTAAAATAAAGGCATTTCAATAACTGACTATTTCATTGCCATTAAAGTGAAAATTACTGAGCCTGATAAAATAGATAAAAATAAATGCTAATTTGGAAGAAAACATGTCAGAGTGTTTTGCACCTGAACTCTTCATATATTGATTGGCTTTTTAAAAGGTTCCCAATTTTGTTTGGGAGACCTTATTTATTTATTTATTTATTTTATTTATTTGAACATGTAAATAAAAATAAATAAAAATCAATCAAAGAAACTAATAATAGAAAAACAAAACAAATGAACCTTCAAACCTTCAAATGAAACAAACCTTCCACAAATATCGAAAAACAAACAAACTAAAAAAAAAAAAAGTTATATTATACATTGCAGATGCACCTCATTTCTCAAACAGAATGAAAAAGGTTAGTTTGAAGATTCAGTCTCTCTATCTCGTCACTCCTCCTTTCCGAGAGCTGCTCTGCTCTGATTGGTCAGACGGCCCAGTGTGTTGTGATTGGTCGAACGCTTACAGCACGTGTCAGAAACTAAACGCCTATCCTCTGAATCTCTAAAATCTGAATTTCAGCTCTTCCTCACCACTTGATACACAGCGATACGAACAGTAACAATGGCATAGTTTTTCCCGTATCAATTTGAGAAATTCTTCTGAAGTGGATTCACAGCAGAAAACAGCGTCTTCTCGACATGAACAACACAAACCAAACTCTCCAGTCTCAGATTCAACTAGTGTTTGAGGGCGGAGCAAAGCAGACGCTGTTCACCGGCAGCCAATGAAGACCATAGACTGGCATTATGCAAATTTGTTACGTAACAGGAAGTGAGACTGGAATTGCTGACGACTCGATTCGCCTGTTCAGAATCAATTCTTTCTATCAGGAGATAAAAAAAAATAAAAAAAAAAACTTTATTGGCCATGCACTTTGATATTTAAAGTTTTGCAGAATTTTTTTTATTTTTATATTAGCTTTCATGCAGTGTGTAATATATAACCGTTTATGAATGTAAAAGATCAAATCAAATCACTTTATTTTGATTTGAATAAAGTGATTTGATCTTTTACATTCACAAACGGTTATATATTACACACTGCATGAAAGCTAATACTCAAAAAAAGCAGAATGGGGCACTTTAAAAGTATATATAAAAGTTATTTCTTATAAGAAAGTAATAACTTTAAATGCATTTCTGATTTGTTGGCATATACATTTAACACACTTCACCATCATAACGCCTAGCCATAACAAGCTGTCTAACACTGAAAAGTCAGTCACCAACACAATGACCTCACGCAGACTGAATTTAGCCGTCCAGCGAGGCCTGCTGGTTCCAGAGACTGACGCCGTCATTCACTCCCTGTAAAACTGCAGCTGGCTCCACAACGCCTTACAACTCGCAATATGCAGCCCGAAAAAAGTGTTACAGTATTTATTCCTGGACCTCAGCATTCAGTCTCAAACGGCGCCTGTGGTTCTCTTTGTTGACAAAATCCTATTACTGTCGGTTCAGCTCACAGGCACAAAAACCTGCGCACAAATATCCAAAGAACACCTACAGCTTTCTTTTTGGAGCCGGCGTAAACTCAATATCAATTTGGAGATACTCTTATTGATACGGGAAGAGTTAAATAGAAAGCACTCTCGGCCAGTCCTCGCTTATATGTAGTGAGTGAACAGCTTACAAAGTAGAAATGATTTGTTATTACATTGGCATCTGGTGCATCACTCGTCTGGCAGAAGGGACACATTTCTCAGGTGTGAAGTTACAGGATAAAAAAAATAAATAAAAAAGAGACCATGATATAATACATAAGAACATCCCTCACGATAATTCCTAAAGTAAAGATTTTAGTGTTTTTGCTTCAAGCTATACAGGTAAAACTCAAAAAATTAGAATATCATGCATAAGTTCATGTATTTCAGTAAATCAAATTATATTTAGTATACTATATACATATGCATGATTATACTTTTCAGAGGACTGACATTTCTGTATTTAAAATCCTTTTTTTAAATTGATTTCATGTAATATTCTAATTTTCGTGGGTTTTGAATTTGGGGTTTTCATAAGCTGTAAGCCGTAATCATGAAAATTATAACTTTTGCACGATATTCAAATTTTTTGAGTTTCACATGTATATGCGCCAACTCTGAACATTTATCAGTGATCTCCAGTTACAGAGTCAGATTTATTCTGCAAGCGCTGATATTATCTTTATCCAACATGTCTTAATCTAAATAGAAGTAGAGCACTTTGGTTTGAAACTCCACACATGAATGATGTGCGGTTGCATTTGTAAGTGCATTTTTTACTCGGCACCAGATGATAAAACTGGGAAAGAAATCGCTAGAAAATAACTCTGTTTACGGTTACCATGCATTATTTTTGCGAAATTGAGTAAATACAAATCGTTCAGATAAGAAAGTCATTAATTATTTTATGACATCGGCTGAAGCATAACTGTATGTCGTCATATAACTGTTGTAAACCTGCTGTCTAGAAAATATATATATATTTTTAAACATAAAAAAAAAAAATATGTTAAGAAAGTAACATCAGCAGCAACAACAACAGCATTACAGCACCAACAAATTATTATAAATAACTAAATCGTATTTTATTCAATAAAATTGTATTATTTAGCCTTAATGTCATAATGCTCTCTAGATATTGGCCATTAGAAAACAGAACATAACCGCAACTAAAACCACTCAGCACACCTTAGAAACAGCCTGGGAAGTCACTCACGCCTAGCGAGATCTTAATCTAAATAGATCCGGGCAGTACAAAGGAATGATCCAATCTCTCACGTGGCGCTTTTCAGGATCGCTCTGAAATTTAGTCTCTGAACGCAAAGGCTAGTGGGTAATTATTCTCTTGATACAAACATGAGGGCAACGAATGACAAAGTCAGTTCCAGTTATGTGCTTTATTAAGGTCTGGCTTTTCCTCGGCGGCCCCCAGGGAGTCCCAGTCACTCTTCTCACGCGGCCTGACAGCCTCATCAACACACAATAACCATTATCCTCTCTCGCCCATTATCTCTCTCAAACACACACACACACACACACACACACACACACACACACACACACACACACACACACACACACACACACACACAAAGAGCCGCCCGTTTAGAAATAACACACGCTTACCTGCAGTTCGGAGGAGGGTCAAGTGTGATTTCTGCAAGCTCCTTCTGAATCCTGCAACACGAGAAAGATTTATTTATTCAACAGAGATCAGTGCACTAGAACTTGACTGCTTCATCTTATTCTGTACACGGTTTACTTACAAGAACCACATTCGCAATCAAATTCACTCCCGAAATTCAGCTGCATTTCCATAAAATCATCCATTATTAATCTTAGTTCATATTAATTTCAACATTTACTAATGCATTAAAAGGTTGTACTATACTGTAACAAATGTATTGCTTATTGTTATCTAATGTTAGTAAATACATTAATGTTAACTAATGAACCTTATTGTAAAGTGTTACCAATCATTCTAATGTGTATGAACTGAACTTGTCAAATATGCATTCAGGTTAAACCAGAATTTCAGTTTCCTGTATGGCATGTTTTAAATGCATTTAAAAGCAGTTTCTCCATGAGCTTTTCAGCACGGTGGCCTAATAAATATCACAATTTTCAAAATGCACATTTATGTCACCGCACTTCAAATCATTTTCTGCGAGCGATACCTGTTGTTATCTCCGAGGTCAAAGCGAGCCAAGGCGTGTGAAATCAAGCGGGGTTTTTCAATTCCAGAAACACACACACACACACACACACACACACACACACACACACACACACACACACACACACACACACACACACACACACACACACACACAGTGACGACGCCTGTTACTTAAACACACGTTTCCTTCGACAGGAAACCATACATCATCAAAACATCAACCATGAGTAGTGGGCTGCTGTTTGTGGGTGTTTAAGCCGCACTATATCATTGAAAAGCAGCAATAAGAGTAAGTTGTTCAGACCATAAAGTGATTTATAACACCAGACAAAAAGTAACTGCTGTGTGCATGAATAAATGTCAATATATAACTGTTGTACACCCACTGTTTAAAACAAGGCTTGGGAATTACACGCACACATTCACTGAATTTATTGCATAATTTATTTGAGTTTTATAGTTCTGGATGAAATCTGAATTTATTGCATTATTTGAATGCGATACATTTTTTTCCCCTCAGAATTAATAGTTAGCATCTATAATTGCATAAATATTCTTTAAAAAAAATCAAATTTTGGGGTGAACTATTGCTTTAACAGAGCAAAGTCTTTCAGTGGAATCTGAGTCGAATCTCATCTCTGCACAAGCTAATTGATGTTTTGGGCCTCAAAATTAACACAGCTTTCATGAACAAACACCTTTGATGTTGACATCTGAACCCCGAGGCTTCCTGAATTGTGTAACATCAAGACAAAAACCATCCGCAGTCCAAATGGGAATGTTTGGATCTTGATATGCTCTCAACAGCAGAAGGAACAGGATTCTGCAGTCGCTGTTATAAAAAGCATTGCGTCCCAGCAAAGCTTTGCTCAACTGATTGCATAATGCCATCGTGCCTCCAGAGAGTCTACAGCGTTGTAGAGAACAATAGAAGTGTTAAGAATCATGCATGCTAAAGTCACCTTCTCCAGTCATCTGCAAACAGATGAAGAGCAATTGCAGAGATCCCTCCGGTGTAAAAGCATCCAAACATGTTATTATGTTTGCAAGTTGAAAGCTTTGACATTGAGAGGTTTACACGTCTGCAAAAGAGAATTTTCTTATAATACAGACCAATGCATCTCAGCCGGTGGGTCGAGGTCTTTTATCTCAGGGAAAACTAACCATGTAAATCATGCATAGTTAGGTTAGTGAAATAAATAAGCTTATCAACTTAACAAAAAAAAAATTCCCCATCTTTTGTTACTGACAAACAAAAGCCACGCAGCTAATCAATTCTTTTCTCACTCAAATACAAAAAAAAAAACCACCACAAAACTTATGTACATACAAGCCAATTTGCACTTTTTCTAAATGGTTTGAACTCAAGTTCAAACCCTGACATAATGCAAAACTAAATAACACAGCAATATGCTACATTTCTACAGTAAAAAGTAAAACCATATTGAAATATATTCCAAATCTAAAAAAAAAACAAAGACTACCAAAATTATTAGATGTAAGTGAGCACTTACACAAGTGTTAAGGTTCGTTCACATCAATGATAATAACTATAAAGATAGCTATATACTAACCTGTAGTCATGCAATTGTGTTACCAACTAGCTATACAAAATGGGACAAGGAATCAGTTTGTCCTGTAATGCAAGCATGGACCATATGACATGCGGCAGTGCATTCTGAACACAGCTGCAATTCTTGTTTTACAAGGAAATTTTACAAAATGAAAATGTTTGTTTTTTAGGATATTGATTTGAAGGTCTTAGGCGCCGTTCACACCTGGTATTAAGATGTGTTTTAGTCGATCGGATCACAAGTGTACGACGCTAAATACAGGTGTAAACAGGGTCTAAAACGTTTTGAGCTTGTCCACTTTTGACCACTTTCAGAGGAAGTGGAAAACGCATTGACCTAATTACTTTTGTAGTGTAAACGCTCATGTGGTCGAATGTGTTCAAAAGACCGTCTACTCTTCACCCAGTCACCTAATGCATAAACATTATGACAAACGCACTAGCCAGACGGATTTAAACTTTGTCTGCTGAAGACTTAAGTTTGGTTTGAAGATGAAAAACGTACTAAGTTCACACACCGTTCCTGATTTCTAACACACACTCACAGTGTTTGGCTGGTCTTGTGGCTTTCAAAAGCAATTGCTCTCCGTACGTTTTTCCATCGTCTCCAATCGCGTTCTTATGTAAATTGCACAAGCTGATTTTGTCCATTAGAAGAAAAAAAAAAGAAAAAAAACATACATTTACATGCACATAGACCCTCCCCTCGAAGAAATCAGGACAGAAGTGGTTGAAAGTGGACAAAAGAGACGGATTAAAACACCAGGTGTAACGGGAATGTGTCTCGCGTCTACTTGCATTTTAGTTGATCGGATCACATCTTAATACCAGGTGTAAACATGGCTTAGTGTGTCTGTTAGGCAACTTCCCTAGTGTTTTGGAAGACTGACTTGATATGAGACATGCATGATCTGTTTTAGTAGTTTTAGAGCATTTTGAATGTGAAATTAACTTGTTGGTTAGGAGAACCGTGTGAAGGGTTTTGCATACGTGACTTGAGGATTGAGAAATGTGTCCTAACTATAGACTGCACAAAAATATGAGCATAGTGTCCGTGACGTCGCACGCAGGTTTCTGAAGAGCATTTTTGAACCCACGCCCTTAATTGTGCAAAACTTTAAGGCTTGATATAATTTAAACAGATTATAGAAATAAAAATAAACTCAACCCTCACAGTTGTCATGAAGGGCAAAATTAGCTATATAGACCAAAACCACTTTTTGCACCAGGCTGTAAACACATTTGTTTCTGCTGTTGAGTTGGGCATTTTAACATGGAGGTTTATGGGATTGACTCTCTTTTGCCGCCGGCCTCTAGTGGCCAGTCGGTGAATTACAGTTTAAGTAACTTGGATTCAAGAAAAAGACCGTAAGGTAGGGCTGCACGATCAATCGCAATTTACATGTAATCACACTTAAATCGAGATGGCTTATCACTATTTTGAAATCGTAAAGGCTGCGATTATCTTTTATGCGCAGCTCGTCAGTGAAGCACGGCTCTGTAAACGCCGCTCCATCTGACAGCACTGTGAGTTTGAGTCTCTTATAACGTGCATTTGAAAAAGCAACACGCGTCAATCATCTTTCCAAACATGAGAAGCATTTATGAACCTCTTGTCCAACAAAAGATAACATTTAATAACATGCATTTACTCCAAACTCACTTCATAACGACAGATGAGCTTGATTTGTGAGATGATGTGGCTTCTTACACAGAATAAGGCAGTCGTGTATTTATAAGTCATGTTTAATCAAAGCTTTTCAATCTGCTGTTTATTCAGCTACAGCGATAGGGATTTCCTGGAATGATGCACTCGGCGGGGCATATATATCGTGTCTGCGTGAGAGCGCCCTCTGGTGTTCACATGGAGCAGCATTCACTACAGATCAGCCGCACTGCACAGAAAAGCTGTGCATAAAATAAATCGCAGCCTTTGCCAAATCACATGCGGTTTTATTGCGTTTAATCGTGCAACCCTACCGTAAGGTTGCCGCTTGGTCCGAACTAATAAAATCCATGTCCTGAAGCAAAACAACAATCAAACAGACAGACGTTCATTACCTCTTGGCACTGGTGGAGAGTTTGGCTGCAGTTTTACTGGAGATCTTGGTCTCCTTCTTCTTGGGCACGACCAAATCTCGCTCCTGCTGAGGAGGTGCCGTCTCTCGCTGCTCGATATCTGAACTCCCTCCGCTGGTGCTGGGGCTGTCATCTGGTCTCTGCACCTCACTAGACATCTTGGCCCTGGACAAACAGCAGGATTCACACACGATTACATTAGCAGACTGCCGGGTGAAGTCACCACGGTATGAAGTCAATAATTGTCTTAATTCCAACTGCGCTGAATAATAAAACAGGGATTCCACACTGGAGTAGAAGGCAGAGGATTAACTCTTAATGAGAGGTTTTTTTTTACTCTGTAAAACTAATTTTAGGTCTGAATATTGAGCTGTAATTATAAAACAGCACATCTTAATAAAATCCCAAAAAACAGAAATGAACAAAAACAATGAATTTCTGTGTAAATCATTCATGAAAACATCACATTCCATTTAATGCAACAATAGTTTTACAAACTATTTTTGTTTTCCTCAACGTGATCCTATTCACTTTCTTAATGCATGTCGTTTCTGGGGCTTCATGCGTAAAATAGTGAAGATTTCAACCTAAGGGCAGATTTTTTCAGATTTATAAATGTGTGTACGACAGCAATCCCAGTCTGTGGAACATGAAAATGAATTGTGCATAAATCCCACAAAACAGAATTGCTAAAAGAATGAACAACTTTCTGTGTAAATCATTCATAAAACATTGTCACTGCAACAATTAATACGAGAATGATTTTACAACAATTCTGCTTTTCTTTCCTGAATCTTTCATTTTAAGAAGTCAACAAGAAATGAAAAATTTACTCCATTTACTTCAATGCATGTTTCTGGTCTTATTGTGCACATTATTCCAAACAACAAAAATATGTTAATTGTCATGCAAATATTGAAATGCACCCACTTTTTACAATACAGTCAAAATTTATAATCTGTTTTACTCAGAAATGCATCAAATTATGAAGTTAAAAGGGTTGTAAACAGCATTTTACATGGACTTCAATTGCATCCTTTTAGTAATATTAAGATTGTCACCATAACGTGGCCCCACTTTTCATTCAAGAGGAATTTAAAGCAGGCATTTCCTGTACGGTCACAGGAAGCGCACAAATTAAATAATACTCTAGTATTTTCTCCCGGACATTTGATCACAGTCAAATCATGATTTAAGATGTTTATCTGATCTGTGATGCGTCTCGTTTCTGACGACGAGGAGAAATTCTTTCAGATGCTATCAGGAGATACGACAGCAAGGAAAACCCTCTGATCACAGGCTTTAAAAGCCACACGAGTCCAGCTAATAAATACCTATGGAAGCATTTAAACCAACATAAAAGATGCATGGTGTGGAGAATAGAGAGACCTCACTTCAAAAGTTGCCCAAGCTTTGTGCACCAAGTATAGGACGTTGGCTAAAAGAAATGGTAACAAATATGTCAATGGAAAAGATGACTTATACAGTGTTTGATGGAGTTTGGGGACCTTTCAGATCATTCTTAAAAGGTGGTGCACTTGGAAAGGTGTTAATAAAAGACTAAGAAAAGAGGAGGTATAGAATATCAATGTAAAATACTGAGAGGCTGTGTTTGTTTTCTGTTACATGGAAATGTATATATTCATGTGTATAGTAAAAAAGGGATAAAGTTGCCCAAGATTCCCGAGCCGGGTGTTCATGCGAGTTAGGTCAACGCTTTTTTAGATCCAAGTCGTAAATGATCACAGATACACCAACAGGAAGGTATTAACACTTCTGAGAGTGGATTTTACGGGTCAACTCATTTTGTGATAATGTGGGAAATGAGTCATAAAACATTTAAATTGCAGCGTGCATGCAGTCATGCCAGAGAGTTAATAGCTCAGAGTCCAAATACAGTCTTTTATCCCTCAATACTCTCCGTTTACAGTCCTGCTTGAGTTATTTCCCTTCAAATGCAACGCGTTTCATTGCAGTCACAGATAAATCACATCAATGTGAGAGTCTCCGATTCTGTTTGGTGACCTTTAGTCCCTGGTTCACTCATTCAGGGGTAATGCATCTTAATGCTTAAGATCTGGACTGAAATTGAAAGACTAAACCTCACTCGACCTATATAGTCCACACACACACACACACACACACACACACACACACACACACACACACACACACTTCAGAAGAGTAATTCTGGGCAAAATCCATCATGTTATGTATTTATCATTTTAAGTATGCAGAAATACCTCTTTGGGGTGAAATGAAACAACCCCAATTACTTTAATGCACGTTTCTGGTGTTACTGTGCACATTATTGCAAATAAGTATTTTTTAGGTGTTTATTTTTTAGGTTGCCAAATGTAAAGGCACCAACGTAGCGTGATGAGGATTTGTATATTTTGTGCCATGCGTATGCATAAGAACATACACCACCTGGGCAAAATTTAAATAGGCAAATGTTTAAGAGATTATGATTGGATCATTATTGCAGTGATTATGATGTTTCTAGCATGTTATATGTTTGGCAACAGTTCTTCATACCCTAATTGATGGAGTGTGTAGCTTTTCATTTCTTAAACAACCATATAGGAAGACACATCATGGCCATATTCCAGGATGACAATGTCAAAATTCATCAGGCTCAAACTGTGAAAGAATGAAGAATCATTTTCACTCATGAATCCAGACCTTAAATTCATTGAGAGTCTTTGGGATGTGCTGGAGGAGACTTTACAGAGTGCTGGACTCTTGCATTGTCAATACAAGATATTGACCAAAAATGGATGCACCTCTTGATGGAAATAACATCACAACATTTATTCCCATACATTTTTGTCATTAGTATCCTGGAAAATCACCATGATATGTCTTCCTACATGGCGGTTTAAAAAATGAAAAGCTACACTCCACCAATTAGATTTAGAGGAACTGTTAGCAAACATGCTATAAGCATGATAATCAGTGCAATAATGATTCAATCATAGACTCTTAAGCATACATATTTAAATCCAAACAGCGACTTTTGGGTGTGTGTGTGTGTGTGTGTGTGTGTGTGTCTGGCCAGTGTATTTATTATATTTACAATAAGGCACCACCAATTTACAATATAACTTATAAGGGTAGCGTTTTAAGTCCACAAACATAACCTTTAGGGGTGTACATTTTACTGACAAAATACATAAATGTGTACTTTGCAATTAAACACACATTTTCCATCTAACAGAACACCCCAAAAAACGCTGTCAGCACAATATCAAGGGCTTTCTCCATTTTAAGTACACATAGATGCCTCACGGGCAGTAGGCTATATATCTAGTGTATACTACAATGTGAAGGAAATCATTGAAGCATCTGTCAGACAGAAACCCCGCTGTTGCCGCATCTGCACGCGCGCGTTATTCAGGAGCGTCTATTTATGCGGGAGGCCGCGAGCGCCTCTCGATCCCGCAACAAAACACACACCGATCAAACGCACCCGTCGAACCGCATCGAGCTTCCGCGGGGATATTTTCCCAAACGTGAGGGAAAAACAATATAACGATTCACCCATGATGACCACGATGAACAACTGCCTCGGCACAAAGGAGAAGCCTCGTCCCGCACATCCCCGCACACCGAGGGGGGAAAACAACCACTTTTGCGGGACATTTAGCGAGTTTTCACGCACGGTCGAAGGGCTCTGACGGACATGCGAGGATATTTACCTGCCGAGCGGCCGTCGATGTGGCGTCCCGATTCGCTTTTTCTGGATGATACCGTGTAGTCAGAGTCGGGCCGTCCGCTCGTTCTCGTCTCGTCGCTATTTAACTGAAGGTAGCAGAAAAAAAGCGATTACAGAAACTGAAGCAGCCGGACCGCCTCTACGCGCGCTCTCGACTTGGTAGTGCACGCGCAGCGCGTGCGCTTTCGCGTCCGCGTGTGAAATTGTGAGAGGAAATATTTGTAACATTTCCTCGCTGATATAGTATATCCCTCTAATAAAGAAGCTTACTAAACTAGTTTAATGAAAATATTGGAAATGAAAACGTAAGAAAAGTAATTTCCTTCAAAATAACATGGTAAAACTGCCACATTCGTCACAAAATAAAGAAAACAAATTGACTGTATTTGAAGGAGATTCCATATTATTTTACTATGATTTAACCAACAATGAATAGTCTATTAGTATGCTAGTAAATACGATTACTGTTACTAATTAATAAGGTTCCATGATAAAAGTAATATTACACTTTCTGGCATTTTTATTAGTGCTGCCAAATCGATATAACACACACACACACACACACACACACACACACACACACACACACACACACACACACACACACACACACACACACACACACACACACACACACACACACACACACACACACATTATATTTTATATAAACAAACTCTTATGTTAGATGCATCAATCGTGATTAATCGATTTGACACTGTTTTTTTTAATATTTTAATTAATTATTTTAACTCCTGCTAGTTGAAAAGAGATTTCACTATATCACTGACAAAGATTTACCATGGTCGCTGCGGTTACAATACCATGGTACTTTGTATGATAAATGCTGTTACAGCCTATGGAATTTGTAAGGAATTTATAAATATATGTATATAAAAAAAAGGATCATACACTTGAAAAATTTTAAATTCTTTATCGGCATCATTGATTCCATGAATAACCTTTAATGTCCATATAATTTTTCAGACACACAAAAGGTTCTTCAAGATTATTTAAATGGTCAGTTCTTCACACTAAGAAAAAAATAGTTATTTTATTAAATAAATTAAAAGTTTTTTTATTGTACTATTAATATGTTTTGTTATTATACTAAATATATCTATGGTAGGTCCCCATTTACATGTAGCTGTGGGGTTTAATTTTACTAATGATGAGGATTTAGTATGATGAAGACCAACAATACATTTTCATTCCTGTCCATCATTTAATGTCACTTAATCTGTCCCTTCTCATTTCACTATAGGCTCAGAGTCTCCATTGTCTCTGCAGGGTTTTACAAGCTCAAGTGGAAGCTGAAAAAGAGCAACCTGAGAGGAAAACAAACAAGATGGTGTGTAAACGGTATGAACATTTCGCTTTAATGACAGACAAAACATGATGAGCATGTTCTCTAGCGTGATTTGAGAAGATCCACAAAAGTGCATCTTGTGCTTCAATTGAGGAAAGACTTTCTGATCAAAGAGTTGCATGATCAATGTTGCTTATTTGATTATTTTAGTTCATAATGGCACACACACACACACACACACACACACAAGGATTTTGATTGTGATCTCAGGCACTGTATATTATCAGACATCAAATATCTGATGCCTGTGCCCATTAAAGCAGACTATAATAGCTAGGATTTCATTTTACTTTATTGTGACAATCAATTTCAACGCCTAGATTTCCAGGCGATTGCATAATAATGACCTGCAGCATGTGCACGACTGTATTTACAGTGCGCTTTTCATCGCTCCAGCCACTTGAGGCCTGTTGAATGATGAAATCGGGTCTCGCTCTGTTGCTCCGTGGCTTTGTGTTGCTCAGGGGCGTCCATCAGATCAGCATGATAATATGGCAGCCGGGGACCCGTGAGTGTGTGTGAGAATAGAGGAGGCTTCAGTCTCCGCACTTCCGCTCTCACACCCTGTCAGGGCTGAAGGTCAGGGCCACACTCTGTGCCGAGTGCCTTTGTCATGCTAATGGAGGGTGTAAACGCTAGTCGCAGCGACTACCCTTCCCTTCACCCTTCTGGCGATCGAGCTTTCTCTGCCGTCGCTGAACAGTTTACCTTTAATCATCAGGGCCTCTCCATCACTGGATGCTTTTAAATCCAGTTTAAAGACCTATTTTTACTCTCTTGCGTTCGAGTGATGTTGTGTATGTATTTAAAATTAGTTGGTGTTCTACGTTATGTATGTATGTATATACATTTAATGATTTTAATGATTTTTATCTCCTTTTCTTTTTCTTTTCTTTTTCTTTTCTTTGTCCTAATTGTATTGTAAAGCACTTTGGATCAACTACGGTTGTGTTAAACTTGTGCTCTATAAATGAAACTTGACTTCAGATCTTCAGTACCGTCCGTAACCCATGCAGCTGCTCATTTACACCCCGACATTTCTGTGTTGAACCATTTACAGGTACATTGTTTGTCTATTTTATTTATAAAGCACAATTAATACAATGTAATGTTAACCAATGTGCTGTACAATAAGAAACCTAATTGAACCATTGTTCAATTAGGTTCAGAAACAATACATCAGTGCATTTGTTTACATATCCTTCTCTTAGTTTACATTAAAGTAGCCTCGCATTCACCCTTGTACTTTTAAAGTCCCCCTGTAGTCAATCATTATATCCTTAAAACTCATATTCGATCATCAAAATTACATATTTAAAAGTTTTTTCCTTGAACAAATTCTTCATGCCTTAAAAAAGCTTGAATGAATTAAGTCTATTTGAATCAATCTTCTTCATAATGCTTCCTACCTGACTATACACACACACACATATTATATGTATCATTAAATAAAAAAAATATATTTATTCATAAATGTAATTCATTTAAAATTTGTCATATATTATTAATATATTTGTAATATATTCATTTAATTTTGTATATATATACATCCTAGGATGCACTGGGACACATCTTCAGTGATGTTCCTGAAGATGTGATATAAAAATATATTTATTTATTCATTAAATATATTTAATTATATATTTATTATATAAATTAATTATATATCAAAAAACAAATTTTCATTAATTTAATTTAATATTAATTTAAAATTTGTAATATATTATTAATATATTTGTAATATATTCATTTAATTATATATATATATATATATATATGTCAAAGATACATCCTAGGATGCGCTGGGACACATCTTCAGTGATGTTCCTGAGGTCATTGGGTGTTTCGGGTGTTTCGACATCATACACCCTCACCCTGCGACCCAGCCAGGGCTGATCAGACCAGCAGCACTGGCCCACAGACTGTCCTCTTAAGCCACAGCCATCTGGAGGCCCTTTTCTCAGCCTCCATAGCGGACTTAATGGCTTTCCTCTCAACAGCCCCTGTAATGCCAAGCAGCCTGTAGACCTTACAGTGACCGACCAGCAAAGCTGGGCTCACAGCGAGCCTTCCAGCCCGCCCTGCACTCCTCCACCTCTTCGATGCGGTCCTCCCAAGGAACCATGAGCTCTAACAAGAGTACCTGCTTCGAGGAGGCTGATGTTAGCACAATGTTTGGCCTCAATGCAGTTGCTACGATGTGGACTGGGAACTTGAGCTGCCTTGGGCTGTGAATGTGGCTGCTCACCGGCCTTGACAAAGGTGATGTTCCACCGGTGGCAGGCATGCTTATTGTATAGCTACGCCACCCGCGGCGCGACCATTTGGCATTTTAGGTCCGGGCCCGCCCATTTTGACCCAGGCCTATAGTGAGTAGTGAGTGATTTTCATTCTAGCAGTTCATCCAATAAGCAGCCTGAGGAAAGCTTTGAGTGACAGCTTCTCAGCCAATCAGCTGCTTCTACCACACGCGTGGACTCTTACGCCTCCAACAAGTGATCCAAAGAAATTAATGACGTTGGCACGCAAGCTTTTCAAGCAAGCTCAATGAGACGGTAGATATCCGCTAATATGAAACGCAAACCAAAGCAGCTTGTTTTCTTTTAAATTAAATGTTATTAAAACTGAGGACAGCGACACAAGAGCCACACAGGTAGGCTACTGAGCCGCTGTCCTCAGTGCCGCAGAAAAGCGCTGAAACAGAGACGAAGGGAAACTCTTTATTTTATTTTTTTTCCGCTTATTTTAACTGGCCCATCCAGTTTTCTGGAGGCCCACTTACAATCAAAATCCTGGCGCCGCTAGTGGGCTACGCTAAGAAGAGCCAGCCGCAGCTGGAACCAGCTTCCAGAAGAGATCAGATGTGCTCCTACAGTAGTCACATTTAAAACACATCTGTTTAGCTGTGCATTTACTGAATGAGCACTGTGTACTGTGCGTCAGACTGTTTGTACTGTATTTAAAAATATATATATATATTCTAAACTGTTTTAATTATTCGTATTTCTTTTGATTATTTTAATTGCTTCTATGTAAAGCACTTTGAATTACCCTTGTGTATGAAATGTGCTGTATAAATAAAGCTTTGCCTTGCCTTATTGTTGGCCATAGCTTTGGAGACGGACTCTGCAATAGCAATCCTCCAGGGCTTTTGGGCAGCTGCTTAAAGGGGAACTTGGCAACTATTTCAACTTAATAAAACCATTTAGAAATCATTTGGATGGTTAAATAACCTGTTCTGGTGAGAATGGTGACTTTCCCCACTCCCCTCAGCGCTCCTAGGCGGAAAACCAACCGTGCGACATGGAGACTAACGTCCCGGGAAGTTGGAAAAACGAGCGAGAAACACAAACTGCTTCACGGCAATTGGACACACACACACCCCTCAATGTGTAACACATGGGTAGACATAGCTCCACACGATAAAGTTGTCCGGCTCCGAGTTTTTTTTTTTTTTGACGACAGTGTTGTGAAATATACGCCACAAAGTTGTAGGGGGAGCTCGCTGAGACAACATGCGACAACAAAAGTTAAAATCAGCGAATAAATGGCTAGAGTTGCCAAGTTCCCCTTTAAGATGTGCTCCAGGGAACTCAAGGCACAGAGGACATGCTTGTGAGTCATTCCTACCCCAGATGTGGAGATTTTCCGGGCTAGGAAGGACATCACAGACTGCTCGGACCAAGAACTTGATCCGCTGTGGATCTGCCTGCCAAAACTCGGTCCAAGATATCTTCTTTTCCAGCGCACCCTCCCACCTCGTCCATGCTTTCTGCTACCGCATGCCCACCATCCTGCAGGACTAGCTGGCGTCGGTCCCTACCCTGGGCCTTGTCATAGCGAGGTTTTGGGTTGGCTCGTAACCCTGCCCGGCCTGTGGCTACATTGCTAACCAAAGCCCTGTGTCTCAGCCGGGACTCTGCTATCTCTAGGCCTTCCTGTGCTCTCCACGTCCTACCCGTCCGCACTGTGATCCCTGCTGATGCCGAGAGAGTAGTGCCTCTCTGGTGCGAGACCTTAACAAGTTTGTTCACCCAAAAATGAAAATTTTGTCAGTAATTACTCACCCTCATGTTGTTCCAACTCCGTAAGACTTTCTTTCATGTTAGTAACACAAGATATTTTTGATTAAATCTGAGAGCTGTCTCACTCCTCCATAGGCTCCTTTGGGATTGAAACTTGCCGACCCAGAAAGTTAGTAAAGACATCGTTTAAAATTGTGTGTGCCTCGAGTGAGTTCACGTAGTGTAACAGCGCAGCGCTTCTGGGTTGTACATCAGAACGTAGGCTCACTATTGGCCGACGCTGGTCATGTGTGATGCATGGGATGCTGGCCAATAGTGAGCCTACGTTCTGACTTACAACCCAGAAGCGCTGCGCTGTTACACTACGTGAACTCACTCGAGGCACACACAGAAGAAAATGAATAGTTGAATAAAGTCATTATTTTTGTTTTGTTTTTGTACACAAAAAGATGCGTAGTGCCTAACAACGCCCTTCAGCCGTGACTTATTCACAATACAGCACAGACTCTCGTACCTTATTGCTTACATATACACCATGTTTTCATTACTTCAATGAGCTCATCGTTTCTATATTTAATTATTGCATTGTTTAAATTTATACATTTTTAGGTAACTGTGATTTTGTACATTTCTGAAATGCATAACTAACATAAATTGCATTTACCTCTGATAACAGATCACTCAAGTTGTAACGTGGACTCGTGCATTTTCTGTAAAGCTGCTTTGAAACGACGTGTATTGAGAAAAACGCTATACAAATAAATTAATGGAATTGAACCTGTTTTAAATTAATTTGATGGAAATTAAAAATTCACTTTGAAGAATAAAATAATTAACAGTTTACATTTCAGTCTTTCTCTCACATAAAGTTGAATTGTATAGACCACATTTATGAGAATTGTATGATGTTTTTTGTCCTTTTAGGAGCTTGACAGACGACCCTAATGCATTTGAGAGAAAAAAAAGAGCAGATCGACATTCTGCAAAATATCCCCTTCCTGTGTTTCACGGCGGAAAGAAAGTCACACGTGTTTGAATCATGATGGTGAGTTACATTTCCATACAGTTCCTCAAAGGGCTGTCCACCTCCATCATTGACTCATTGATACTGGGAAACTATGGGACGTATTACAGCACTGGCTTTTTTTAGACACGCCTTGATGAGGAAGGTTTTAGATTTGCTGTTGGGTGAGAAGAGGACAGACCTACACACACCTTCTGTAAACTTTATTAGCAAATGCACGGAAATTACGAACAAAGCAGCCGCAGCAATTAATGGATATCATCTTTTATTTCTCTCAAACAAAGCCATGTGAGGAGAAGCTTGATATTTATTTTAACATGCATCCTCAACCCCAGCCATAAACCTCTGCCAATATAAGAACGCCCATGTTTCTATTAAAAATACCAGAGAGCGGATTTCATGGGGCTTATGTGTTCAGTCATGTACAAAGAGACCTGTATTAAGAGAGTCTCCTGAGGCGTTCTGCGGGTAATGTGTTCATTTGAGATTGTTCCAGACCCTACGGACATAGGAAAATGCCTGTCTTTCACAATGCAATGGCTTTACGGTGTAGAAAATGTTTAAATGTTTACTTTGTGTAATGAATGAACAAAGCCATACAGAGTACACTAATGAGTATTACAATAATCTTGAATTGTTTTTGTTAGTTTGCAGTTGCACAGATGCATTTACCTGCGCTGGAGTCAGTGAGTCTGGAAATGCTTAATGAGAAATCACTGTGGAAATTACAAGCACTCGAGGCTGTGCATTACAGTCATTTTACCAGAGCTCTGAGTGGCTTTTTTGATTTTTATAAAACATTGGCAAAAGCAATTTTATAAAAGATACCTTTGTTCATTAAAGTCCCCCTGTAGTCAATAATGTTATCCCTTAAAACTCATATTTGATCACTGTAATTGCATATTTACATTTTTTTCTTGAAAAAAAAATCTGCATGCCTTAAAATAGCTTGAATGTAACTCGACACCCTTGCCTAGTATACGCAGCTTTATGAATATGCAAATGAGCCCCGCCTCCACTCACTCACTCAGAGATCCACTGGTTGACGAGCACACGTTGATCTGATTGGTTACAAGGTCGTTTGTGACGTCAGAAACACCAGCGATTTCACACCGTGTTTTTGAGACTGTCTTTGGTTCACTGCAGTTTTAAGCAGAAAATACTCAGCAATGCTGTCGACTTATGAACATACACATGCTTAAAGCATATTAAAAACACCACATAGACACATAAACAACATTAAAAGCTGGATTTTCACCACAGGGGGACTTTAAGTGCTGTTCATAAAATTTTACATATAAATGTTTTTATAATTTCAGTGTTCATTTTAAATTTAGATAAAAAAAATCTTTGCTTTAATCGGTTTAGTTTTAGTTAAAAAAAAAAAAGACCCATTCTAATATCATGGTACTTTTTAGTAAAAAAAAAAAAAAATTAAAAGCACAATTAAAAAGCAGCACAGAATGATTATGGGTAATGCACACAACATCAGATTTATACATATAGCCTATCCATCTTTTTCCTAACGAGTTGCGCATTAGATTATGAGCTTTAGGGAAGTTCCACTGAAACAATTAATTTCAAAGCAAAAGATTGCGCTATATAATCCTTTTTGACTGAATGAGCTGTAAACTATATGAAACAGACAACATATGCGGTCTATTATGGTCTGTTCTCACAATTTAATTTACAATATATCCAATGAATAATTCAGGAATGCACTAAGAATCTCTCAAATCCTCACGTCTTTTTCCAGGTTTGTTTTCACACGCATTCTTTAAAATGCAGTTGTCTCCCCTTTTCACTTATAATCCATATTAGCAGTGTTTACTGGAATGTTTCTGAAGCAGGGAAATACAATATTTATTGTCACTTTGAAATATTATCACTCAATGTTCCAGTTAATGCACATTTTTGATTAAGGCAATACAGACATAGTAAGTAATCGAGATTTTAGGGTTATTCGGTCTATTGTTGTAGTAATTTGTTAATGCTTTTACACTTTTCCTTCACAAATGTGCTTTTAATGTTCGATGGTTGAAGGGTGAGAAGAAAAATGTCATCTCATATCCAGTTTTTGAAAATGCTGATTTTTGCGTCACCTTTCACTGATTGTTTACAGTTTAACCAAAGTTACTCCCAATTCATGCAAAGCATCATTAGGGGCCAGTTGTTCAAAACATTTAATCTGGATCAAAATGATCCGGATTTGGAAATCCCATTTTTTCCTATTCAGGATCAGGTAATCCGTCTTACTTTTATGCCGGTTTTTCAAAGCAACATTGGACTTGATCACCCTGATCCAGATACACAGTTTTCAAGATTACCAAATCCGGATTACCAGTGCTCTAAATGGGACAATATCATAATGTGGGCTACCAGTAAAGACCAGGAGAGCCAACATGGGGTCACTGAAAGAGTTTCTTATTACTTCCATTCATAATTTCTTTTATGACCCCTCATCTGAGCCACAACAAATAAAAAACAAATATACATTAACAAATACGTTGTGGATATTTTGAAAACGTAATGGCTTAATGTCCAATAGTTAACAAAATAAATAATGTTCTGGGTTCTTCTTCATCTGAGGAGAGACCAGCATATATACATATATATATAATTTTTGTTGAAATCTGTTTTGGGAGATTATTTCATGGGGACAAGATCTTTTTTTATTTTATTTTTTTTTACTTTACTATAGGCTACAGAATAGCTTAATTGGTAGCCTATGTCCACTTTAATGTTACAACGGTTACACAAGTCAAGTGCAAACTATAAATAAAAGTATATACACTAAACTAAATGATACAAATTATTTGACCAATTTTAAAGGTTTACTACATTTTCTTCCTGGAATCCACCTTGAAATCCTCAGTGGTTCATGTGGGTTGTCTACAAACCGGAAGGTGTGTGTGTGTGTGTGTGTGTGTGTGTGTGTGTGTGTGTGTGTGTGTGTGTGTGTGTGTGTGTGTGTGTGTGTGTGTGTGTGTGTGTGTGTGTGTGTGTGTGTGTGTCGCTGCTTCCGACGACCTGGATGCGCCTTGCATGGCTGACACCGCCGTCGGTCTGTGAATGGGTGAATGTGAGACAATATGTAAAGCGCTTTGGTGGCCCAGTGGGTCTGTGAAAGCGCTATATAAATGCAGTCCATTTACCATTTATCCGTTTTTTTTTTTTAATCAAAGTTATCCAAATCCTACTGACAAGTTTTGAACAACACAAACTGAAGGTTTGATCCAGATTAAAACTATTGGATTCCATGATCTAATCTGATTTCAGATTCCTTTCCCTTTTGAACAACCCATTTTCAAGATTTGATCCAATCCGATAACCAAAATCCGATCAGCTTACCTTTGAACAACTGGCTCAATATGTATGAAAAAGGTGGATAGGGATCAAATTGAAATGTTTTTATTATGCGATTGGAACACAAGGTGGCGCTCTTACACTGTCAGTGTCTGATTCCTCTTGTTTGCAGGTTTATCCGTCTTAAAAACTGTCAGCTTGATCTGATCTCTGAGGTGAGAACGCGTCAAGATGATCCGCACCAGGGCTGAGCAGAATGCAGAATTAAAGAAGTGTATATATATATATATATATATGTATGCATACATAATTTATTAAATAAATTAATACATATATGAAATGATAAATATTATGCATGCATAATTTATTAAATAAATTAATACATATATGAAATGATAAATATTATGCATGCATAATTTATTAAATAAATTAATACATATATGAAATGATAAATATTATGCATGCATAATTTATTAAAGAAATTAATACATACATGAAATTATAAATATTATGCATGCATAATTTATTAAATAAATTAATACATACATGAAATTATAAATATTATGCATGCATAATTTATTAAATAAATTAATACATATATGAAATTATAAATATTATGCATGCATAATTTATTAAATAAATTAATACATATATGAAATTATAAATATTATGCATACATAATTTATTAAATAAATTAATACATATATGAAATTATAAATATTATTTATATATATATAATTACTGAATATATTTAAATGATTACATATATTATATTATATTTAGTTATAGATAAAATGTTAATGAATTAAATAAATGAATATATATAAATACAGTATATAATTGAATCAATTAAAATTTCTTTGTCAATATTTATATTTATATTATTCATTTATCTGAAAACCATGTGGTGGATATTAAAATGAGTAAACTTTTTGACAGTTTTAAACTTGAGATTTAAACTTAATAAAAGAGATTCACCTAAGTAAACTAAATGTATAATCAGTTCTTTAATATATTCTGCATATCAGGGAATAAATGCACTTAATTAGTTAATAATTTTTAATTAATAATGTCATTATTTGTTTTGTAACAAAATGTAAGATATATATACCTCAATAGGCTAATTATTTTTAAACATTAATTCTGAATACAATCTGGAAGTATCCTATGTTGTGTATTGAATAGCAAGTTTAAGGGTAAATTATAGTATAAAATTAAGTAATTATTGAAAAAAGTGTTATTTAAAATTATAGTGCACTTATAGAAGTTATAAATTAATTTAAATTCATTCCATTTTAATTCTACTTCCTTAAATTCTAATCTGCACTCAGTTCTGAATCCTGTTTAACCACTTCAATTCAAATTCAGTTCACAAAAAATCCAGAAAGTACAGATACTACTGGTCAAATATTACTCCACAAGTAAACGTTGTAAGGATCGTTTTTACTTAAGTAAAAGTACAGAATACTCCTTTTCAAAAGTACTTAAGTATCAAAAGTAAATGTCAATGCATTGTTTTATTATTGTTGCATTGCTGTATGTAATATTACAGTATCGTATGCCTCTGAATCTATGCCTGCCTATCAACACGCATATCAATATCACATGTATTTCTAGAACACAGTTCCAGTAGTGGGACTGAATGTGAGATTGAATCATTGCACTGAATAACGTCCACAATGGTTTCGGACACCGGCTGTTCCCTCAAATAATGGCCTATTTAAAGTGTTCTGGCTTTTAGTATGAATATGTTAGCCTTACTGTTATCTATAAGCTAGTGCTCCAAAACAATGACAAAATTCGCATTTAGAAGATCAAACCCAGCGTTGAAAATGAACATCGGGTTGACGTCAGAAACCAGCATCAGTCGGTCAATCCTCCCCTGACTGACGTTACTCAGGGACATTCACAGAAATAGTGGAGTAAAAAGTACGATATTTGTCTTTCAAATGAAGGTAAAGTAAAAAGTTTCCAGAGAAAATAACACTCAAGTAAAATACAGATACTCACAAAGTGTACTTTACTCAAGTAAATGTACTTTGTTACTGTCCAGCTCTGAAAAAAGCAATTGTAACCTAAAAGCCATTCTCAGTTTAATAGTGACTGGTGCACAGGCTTTGATAGAGTAGCGACAAACGCTTGAACGAGACAAACACATCAGCAGGAGCTTGCTTCTCTCTCCTACAGGATAAAAGCAGGCGTTGACCATAATGTGGCTCTTTGGAAAGAGAAATGAAAGCTTCTTACCGGGGAGACTTTGCTCTGTTGTCTCTCGGGAGGAATGAATCTGTCACTGCTGTCACCGTTACTTGATTTTATATGATAATGCCTCTTCCCCCCCAAAGAACTCCAACATGAAAGTGCTGGAAGGGAGTTTTTTATGGATCAGCTTCCAGAAAATGTCCCTACAATGCCTGACAGGAATCAGTGAAATATGTGTCCTGAGAAATCACAGAACGAGACTCTGTAAATCTCACAAAACAACCTGACGCTCTGACAGCATCGTTCAGCCAATCAGAGGAGTTTGAGGCACTTTTACGCCTGTCAGTCATGTTGAGCTTTCGGGTTTGAAAGCCTTCTGTAAGCAATGCAGCCTTTCTAACATTTTGACAATATGACAAATGTGTTATTTAAATACAATTTATTCCCAAAATATAATAAATATCATTTAGTCCACATGTTCAGGTCACATTACAACCCACAAATTATGCTTAATAAAAAGCATTTTGCAAAAAATTAAGCATATTTTTAAGAATCTTGCATGAACCTTTTGCTGATAATTTACTCACCCTCATGTCATCCAAGATGTCCATGTCTTTTTTTCTTCAGTCAAAAAAAGAAATTAAGGTTTTTGATGAAAACATTCCAGGATTTTTCTCCATATAATGGACTTCAATGGGACCCAAACGGTTCAAGGTCCAAATGACAGTTTCAGTGCAGCTTCAAAGGGCTTTAAACGACACCAGACGATGAATAAGGGTCTTATCTAGCGAAACCATCCGTCATTTCAAAAATAAATAAAAAAAACGCTCGCCTTGCTCTGTTCTGTGAGACCTTTTCAACGTAATTGCGTATTACGTGACGTCACGAACACGCATCACAGAACAGAGCAAGGCGAGCGTTTGTGCTTATAAAACTTAAACTTTTTTATTTATTTGTGAAATGAGCGATCGTTTCTCTAGATAAGACCCTTATTCATCGTCTGGTGTCGTTTAAAGCCCTTTGAAGCTGTACTGAAACTGTCATCTGGACCTTGAACCATTTGGGTCCCATTGAAGTCCATTATATGGAGAAAAATCCTGGAATGTTTTCATCAAAAACCTTAATTTCTTTTCGACTGAAGAAAGAAAGACATGGACATCTTGGATGACATGGGGGTGAGTAAATTATCAGCATTTTTTTTAAAGTGAACTAATCCTTAAAGTGAAAACTTTCCCACAATTTTCTAAGTTTTTCTGTAATTCCCATTATTATTAATGATTCTTATTACTGCACAAGTAGCTACGCAGAAGACACTACAATAGAATTTCCTGTGATGTGATATGTTTGTAATTTTATATATTAATCATGATGATTTTTTGCATTGTGTGAAATAGTGGGGGCTCGCAGTCGCAGTGACACTGAGGATTTTTAACTTTTTGTCCTGAAAGCGCCTCTGATTCATGATTGTTTCAGTAAAGCCTCCTGAGTGAAACCATTATTTTATCCAGGCGTTTGTTTGTTTCGAAATTGCTTTTTTTGTGTTGTTGTCGTGACGGAGCATCTCATTTCTGCTCTGGTAAGTGTGAATAGTTCAATTTTCAGTTTTGATGGATTCCAGTGTTTAAGGAAAAGTGATTTCAATATATAATATGAATTCCAATATGTATGGTTTCTTAAAAACATGACCTGAATATATGTTTTGATTAAGAACTTTTTTTTATCAAGACATTTCTTATTTAACAAAAATTAAACTACTACATGCAATATAAGATATTAAAGTAAGTGACTTTACTGCAAAAATACATGGCACAAAAATTGGTTAAAATAGTCAATTTTCAATTACAGCAGGTGTAGTTTATCACATTAACGACAGACTGGACACGTTTTACAACAATAAAGCGGCATAATACTAATTGTCAACAGCATTTCTTAAAAATAAATGATACTATATTTTTATATATATTGTGTTTTGATATTCAGCATTTTTAAGCAACTTTCTTTTTGGGGGGGTTGTCATTTTAATCTAAAAAGGACATTTTAGAGGAATGCAGTGTAATGTTTATCCAGCAGAGAGCAGTAGCGCATTGAAGCCAAAGTCATGATTCTCTGAACTAAATTAAAACTAAACAATTTTCCAATATGTTTATTTGATTTTATTTGAGTCTGGTAGCAGATGAAAATGCATCGGTGTTGCAAAGTGACGCTCTTCAGCTATAATCCATCTGTCTTGCCTTGCCACTTTTACATGACCAAAACGCAACTAAATTCGGGAATAAAAAAGGGAATCTAATTAAAAATTATGGCCTCATCCTACTCTCCGAATGCTTAAATTGCAGCTTAGGTACAGCAGAATAACAGTAGTGCACTTGCACTGCAGTATGCAGCTTTTACTCTTTAAAAACCCATTTCATAGCACAACTTCTGTAAACTGGCAACTGGTATTTTCTTCTCCACCAAGTAAAGCCATCAGCAGGCCTGTGCTCAAGTGAAAAATGGATTTGAAAAAAAAAAAAAAAAAAAAATCTTATTTTGCTCAAAATGGAGGCATTTATTTTACAGTCCAGCACAATTCCATTAACGTGAGAATGGTTTGCTGATGGAGTCAGGACAGTTTAACACCAACAGATTCCTGTTTCAGGTCATATGAGGGCTGACATTTCACTGCGCTATTCATTGATGTAGGCCAAAATCTCATTCTCGTCCTTTGTTTTGACATGCTTATAAGAATGAAATGCATTGGACATTGGAAATGCTAATAGCTAAAGATATACACCTCGATTACCTCTCATATTGTGCGTCTCTATGGCTCTGTACCAAAACCTACTGTGCCGCCCGTCGTTAGATGTGTCCTGATCCTCAAAGTAGACACAATTTAGTCCTGGGTACCTTCTTTAGACCAAATTATGAAACAAGAAATTTAGTGATTAATTCAGTACCAAAAAGCATATATGATATACAGTATATTTCAGCGTAATTAAAAACTGAATACTTGACCCATTATAATACATAAATACATTACACATATACACTGATGAGCACAAATATTAAGGAAATTAGATGGCAAGCAAACAATTGGTTCTTGTAATCTATGGCATGCGTCTGAAAACTTAAAGTCCCCCTGTAGTCAATCATTTTATCCCTTAAAACCCATTTTTGATCACCAAAATTACATATTTAAAAAAAAAAATTCCTTGAAAAAAAAGTATTTATTCCTTAAAATAGCTTTATTTAGTATAAACGGTTGTATGAATATGCAAATGAGCCCCGCCTCCACTCACTCACTCAGAGATCCACTGGTTGACCAGCACATGTTGATCTGATTGGTTACAAGGTCGTTTGTGACGTCAGAAACACCAGCGATTTCAAACCGTGTTTTTGAGACTGTCTTTGGTTCACTGCAGTTTTAAGCAGAAAATACCCAGTAATGCTGTCGACTCATGAATTTGCACACGGTTTGTCTTAAAGCATATTAAAAACACCACATATAAACAACATTAAAAACTTAATTTTCTCCACAGGGAGACTTTAAAAATGCTGCCTTGGGCGTATTTTCAATTCACAATTTCAATTTGAATTGAAATACGGCCAATGGAAACACGTCAATTAAGCAAAAACTCCCATTTATCGCAATAAAACTTTATGCTCACATGAGGAGGTTTTTCAGGCAATTTGAAAAATAAATATTTCGCAAAACTGCAATGGAAACAGTTTTTGCACATTTACAGTCGCCTGACGTAGATGACGCGGTGTGTTTGGACAGAATACGAGACAGAGTTCTTTATTAAACTCATAAAAGACAAAAGAATTGCAGCAATACTGGATCCTAACCCTCAAAGAAGCACCACAATCAAGAGAAGCAGAAATGAGTGAGAAACACCAGAAACTCCTCATGAGCCGCTCTCAATATAAGTCTTTCCTGCCATTAATGCTGTGATAACACACACACACACACACACACACACACACACACACACACACACACACACACACACACACACACACACACACACACACACACACACACACACACACACACACACGTCTCCTTCGATTACTAATAATGGCCAGTGCGTTGGCGGAGATATACGTAAACCTACCAACATCCGTCGCCATGATTTTTAAAACGACTCGCGAGAGGAAAAAATTATGTTTTAGTCGCATAACATCGGTTAATGGAAACACTGTCATTTCGACATTTAGAAAAAAATCCACAAGTTTTGCCCAAATCTGTAATGGAAACGCGCCTTATGACCCCATCCACCATTAAAAGTTTCCCTTTAAATCACGTGGACGCCGGTCTAAGTAAACATTTTGCGTTTAAAAGACGTCTAATAGCCGTCCAAACACAGCCCAGACGTCTAGGCTAAAACAAGGCAAAATTTGGGCTGTCAGTGAAAATTTCATAGACATCTAACCATCGCCCAAGAATAGACTAGTCATCTAAAATATTAACAAATGAAACCAAACACCTTGTAATCACAGTTGACTTTGCTTACATGATGGAATATCATCCATCTCACAAGTTATTTGAGCAAAAATGGCATGTAACTAAATATGGTTATTTTGGTTATAAAGTGGGTTCCTCATAGCCGGACTATATCTGGTCTATAGTTAACCAGGACGGGGAAATGACGACTATTGCTTGCTAGTAACACTAATAAATATAAACGCTCGATTAGTCAACTAATCGCTTAAATGAACGACTACTAGTCGACTAGATGATCTTTAGTCGAGGCCAGCCCTATGTATATGTTAGGATGATGTTTTAGACATGTTTTATGTGTGTGCATGTTTCTAGGCTCCTGACATCAGTTAGAGTATTGATTAGATTGTTTATACATTACACAGCTTATCTGAAATGTAAAGCACTTAGTTTTACTTCTGATATAAATAATGCCAGACATTTGCCTTTGTAGTTTCGTGATACAGGGAGACTGGAGACTGCTTAATAGAAATAAATAATTAAAAATCACTGCATCAAAGGGTTTCCTTCTCAACACATGCTTGGGTTTCTTTTAAGTGCGCCGAATAACAATTTAAGATAGAGGTCTTAAAGTTTATAAGGGCCAGTTGTGGGGATATAGTCTCTTTATGGGGCTTTATATCAGAGCCGCTGCCAGAGCTGAATATTACAATGTCAGATAATGTTCGCACATGGACCTAGACGGAACAGTTTGAATATTTTGATCCGTACACAGTATAAAATGATCTTATTTTAACGATAAAATACTGTAAAAATGCTACGGTGAAAAACTGTTAATTGGTTGACAAAAAGATTCCGTATACGGTAAATAACTGTGATAGATCTAACTGTACATTTAAGGTAATTTTACAGTAAAATGTAGTTAAATTGACAGTTTTTGGAAGTGAAAAAGAACAAGTCATTGTATAACCGTTTTTGTTTTAAGAGACGAGGAGGTATTTGGACACGTCCCGTGAAATAAAACGTCTGAACTAAACAAACCTGAAAGCTCAGTATCTTCATCCTGCTGAACATCAGGGCGTCTTATACTTCAATAGAGAGGATCAGGTTTGTGTTTAGAGACAGACGGATAACACATTCGAGAGATAAAGTAGATGATAACTTCGATGATGATGCTCTTTACTCTTGCTAAAGGGCTTGGAGAGCGCAGGGAAAGTTCAAACACACTTTATTTGGCTTAGACCGGGTCTCGGGGCTCTAAATAATTAATGCATGTGTCTATGCGTTTCTGAGCCCGTCCTGCGGGGGAGATGGTGGAAATCCCGGTTAACGTTCATCACGCCCTCGTAGAAAATGTACATTTGTGCGTCACGAATGTTTGTTTTTAATCGCTCTTGAGGAATGTGTGTGTCTAATATTGCGCGGTCCATTAGCAAAAGAGCCATTAGCTGTAAATTGCTAATAGAAATGTCATGAACTGTTTTTTTTTAACATAAAATCATCTTTTATTTCATCCTAATGGACTTGTTTGGAGAATTATGTGTTGTTTTTGTAAGTGTGGCTGCCCTTTAGCTAGTCTGGACACATTGTAAGGCTTTTTAACACAAGGTTTTGTCTTGGTTTCTAAACCCTGTCAAACATATGAGGGACGCAAATCAGTGTTTGAGGCCTTTTGTCCCCTTAGTCTGTTAATAATTTAATGTAGTCCATAAATTAGCATAATTAGTCTCCAGTAACATTACTAAAATTATATTGTGTAAATGGAAATATTTGTTGCCATGTGAAGTAGCCTAATTATAAACTTGCAAATGAATTTTGTATTAGTCAAAGAGCTTTTCCCCTTTGCAATTAATTCAGGGTATATTTACTGCGAGAAACTAATTTCTTATCAAGTAGACGAGCAAACATCAGACTTTCAGCTTCAGATTTTTAGAGCCGTTTTGCCAGTTTCTCCTCGTTGTCTCGAGCGCTGGCTATTGTGTGTGCTTCACCCCTGGTTCAACTTCATTTCGCTGCGAAACTCTAGAAGTGTCGGCTTTTCACGTTTGTGCCAAGTTTAGTTGTCAGCGGGATTTAAGATGAATTAGGAGAGATTTTTACTCCCAGAGGAGTTTGTGCCAAGTCCCTCGAGATCCAAACCTGCGAGGTCAGCTAATCCAGTCCTGACACAAGACTCACGAAATCTAGATTGCCAGAGGGCTGAAGATTCCTCAGTACTAGTTGAATTATATATATATATATATATATATATATATATATATATATATATATATATATATATATATATATGTGTGTGTACTGGTGAAACTGGTGAAATTTGAATATCCTGCAAAAGTTCATGCATTTCTGTAATTCAAATTAAAAGGTGAAAGAAACAAATATATTTAGTATATATAACTATATACATATGCATGATTATACTTTTCAGAGGGACGACATTTCTAAAATCCTTTTTTTGATCGATTTCATGTAATATTCAAATTTTCTGAGATTTTGAATTTGGGATTTTCATAATAAGCCATAATCATAAAAATTATAACTTTTGCCCGATATTCTAATTTTTCGAGTTTCACCTATATATATATATATATATATATATAGTCACTTTTAATCAATTTAAAATGACCTTGCTGGAATTTTTTTTTTTTAAAAACCTTACTGAACCCAATCTTTTGATCCGAAGTGTATTTGTTTTTTTAAGAAATTAATACTTTATATATAAATATAAATGCTTAATAAAGTATACGGTCAGTGTTGGGTAAAAAAAAAAGTGATCAAGTACTAGCTGCTAATTACATTTTCAACCGTGTAATAGATTACTAATTACTCTCTCTAAAAATTATTGGATTACTTATAATTACTTTCTAAATCCCATATCAGCCTCGACCAGTTACAATACAAGGATAGACATGAAACTGCCCTTTTTGTTCTTTCAAATAAACAATATATAATTGCATAAGTTATTCTTGAACTGACCAATGTGTGTAAAGGGAGGTTATATTAAAAACATAATTTTAGCATTCAATTTTGATGTTAAATCCACTATTGTCTTATATAGAATTGTTGAAGTCTATACAATATATGAAGTCTATACAGTATATAATGCAATTACATCCGAAATAACTGTAATTAAATTACAGAAAAATCAAGAGTAATCCCTTACTTTACTTTTTCAAGGGATAAGTAATTAAATTACAGTAATTAGATTACTTAGTAATTAATTACACCCAACACTAAATAAATATATTAACATTTTCATTTAATCATTTAGCAGACGCTTTTATTCAAAATGACTTACAAATGAGGAGAGCAATAGAAGCAATCAAATTAACAATAGGACAACAATATGCCGTGACCCCTATATTCAAAAGATTTTTCTTTAAATTATACTTTTCTTAAGCAAAGAAAAATGTAATTGATCAAAAGTAACAGTAAGAATATTTATAATGTTCAAAAAAAATTCTGTTTCAAATAAATGCTGTTCTTTTGGGATCATGTGACACTGAAGACTGGAGCAATGATGCTGAAAATGTATTTTTGATCACAGGAATAAATTATATTTAAAAAATTCAAATAGAAAAGTGTTTGTTTCCGACTGTAAAATATTTCACAATATTGCTGTTTTTTCTGTATTTTTGATCAAATGAATGTAGTGAGCAGAAGAGACTTCTTTCAAAAACTTTTACAAATTGTTTTAAACCCCTAACCTTTGAACTGTGCAGTATGAGCACATGTATTTACCCAGCAAACACAGAACGTTCCCGTATGGTTCCCATTTGGCTATTTTTTTGGGAACCAAACAAGAACGTCCTGGGAATGGTCCCTGCAGGTTATTTTTAGGTTTCATTTTATAACCTAAGGAGAACGTTCTGGGAATGTTCCCTGTAGGTTCTTTATAGGTTCTATTTTTATAACCTAAAGCGAATGTTCCCATAAAGTTTCCAGAACGTTCCCCTAACCTTAAAGGATAATTCCGGTATTTAACACTTTGAGTCTATTTTGTAGTTTGTTTTGGATAAACTAGAGTGGTGGACACAATTTTGACAATGGTTCCTGTCTCCTGACTATTTTAGAATCGCCTCTGAGCGCTTCAGAGTGGCTGTCTATGGGCACGCACAAACATGTCCTTAAAACAACCCTTAACGTTCGTTTTCAAAACTGTTTTCAAACTCACTGAGTGGTTAGTGGTGCTCGTTGATGATTAAAAACAAATATATCGGCACAATGTATGTGTCACGGTGTGGGTTTTGTGTTTGTGTATCTTGTTCTTGTCTGTCATGTGTTCCCCTGTCCTTTCATGTTTCAGCTGTTCCCTGTTTTGTTGATTAGTCTCCCCATGTGTTTCTGATTAGCCACACCCCTTGTTATCTTGTTTAGCTTGTTTGCCTGTCTTTTTATACCTCTGTGTTTCAGTTGTGGTTTGTCGGTCGTTGTATTTGCTTCAGTGTTCCTTGTTTCTCCTGTTATTTTTATTAAATTAGCTGCATTTGGATTCTCTCTTCGCTAACAATAACCGCTCATTTGGAATGCCCTGCAAACGTCATCAAAGAAAGTTAACGACAGTTTGTTCTCTAGACCCTAAGCACACAAACAACACACACACAATGACAAATGTATCTAAGCATTATTTTACGGCTACCTAAAATAAAATCACTTTACTTCACGAACTAGGTAAGCTGACTACATTCACTGAGGTAAATTGTTAATCGTTTATAAATACATTTACATTTAGTCATTTAGCAGACGTTTTTATCCAAAGCGACTTACAACTGAGGACTAAACCAAGCGAGTCATCGTGAAGAGACAAAAACAACGCAAGAAGTGCTCAAAATACAAAGTTCAGATATTGCTCGGAGTAGCATAAGCCAGATAAGCAGGGATTTAAAGGAAAAGTTTTTTTTTATTATTATTTTTTTTTTATGTTAAGTGCTCACGGAAGAGATGAGTTTTCAGTTGTCTTTTGAATGCTGTCAGGGATACTGCATTCTGGATGAGGGTGGGCAGATCATTCCTCCAGCATGGCACCGTGAATGAGAATGTTCTGGAGAGTGATTTTGAGGCTCTCTGTGATGGTACCACGAGCCGTCGCTCATTGACTGATCGTAGGCTCCTGGTAGGGATGTAGACTTGTAGAAGTGAGTGGAAGTAGGAGGGAGCTGATCCTGAGATCAGTCTGTAAGCAAGTGTCAACACCTTGAACTTGATGCGAGCAGCGAGTGGTAGCCAGTGCAGAGAGATAAACAGAGGAGTGACGTGGGCCCTTTTGGGCTCGTTGAAGACCAGACGAGCTGCAGCATTCTGGATCATTTGTAGAGGTTTAGTTGCACATGCTGGAAGTCCGGCCAGGAGAGCATTGCAGTAATCAAGCCTAGAAATGACCAGGGCCTGGACGAGAAGTTGTGTTGCATGCTCAGTTAGGAAAGGCCTGATCTTCCTGATGTTGTGCATAGCAAACCTGCATGATCGAGCTGTCGTTGTGATGTGGTCTGTGAAGGTCAGCTGATCATCAAAGATTACTCCAAGATTTCTGACTGACCTTGACGGGGTGATTTAGGAAGAATCTAGCTGGATGGAGAAGTCGTGCTGTAGAGATGGCTTGGCAGGGAGGATGAGAAGCTCAGTCTTCGCCGGGTTGAGCTGTAGGTGATGTTCCTTCATCCATTCCGAGATGTCCGCCAGATAGCTTGAGATCCGTACAGCTACTGTGGGATCATCTGGTTGAAATGAGAGGTAGAGCTGGGTGTCATCAGCATAGCAATGGTAAGAGAAGCCATGTGCCTGTATGATGGGTCCTAGTGATGTGGTGTAAATGGAGAAGAGGAGCGGTCCAAGAACTGAACCCTGGGGAACCCCTGTGGTCAGTTGATGTGCATTGGATACCTCTCCTCTCCATGTGACCCTGAAGGACCTATCTGTGAGATAGGACTCAAACCAGTGGAGAGGAGTACCTGTGATGCCTAGTGATGAGAGGGTGGACAGAAGGATCTGATGGTTCACAGTGTCGAAGGCAGCAGACAGATCCAGTAGGATGAGAACAGATGACTTGGAAGCAGCTTTTGCGATCCGCAGGGCTTCGGTGACCGACAGCAATGCAGTCTCGGTTGAATGCCCTTTCTTGAAGCCAGATTGGTTGATATCCAGCTGGTTGTTCAGAGACAGGAAAGATGATACTTGGTTGAAGGCAACTCGTTCAAGTGTTTTCGCAATGAATGGTAGGAAAGAGACAGGTCTGTAATTCACTAAAAGTGATGTGTTTAACGTTGGTTTTTTAAGCAGTGGCGTTACCTGAGCCTGCTTGAATGCTGTAGGGAAAATGCCAGTGTGGAGGGATGAGTTGATGATGTGTGTGAGAGCTGGAAGAAGTGTGGGAGAGATTGCTTGTAGAAGGTGTGAGGGGATGGGGTCCAGAGGGCAGGTGGTAGGATGACTAGAGAGGAGAAGTTTAGATACTTCATCCTCGGTTAGTGGAGTGAAGGAGGAGAGAAGGTTGTTGGCTGTGGGGGAGGTTAGTCTGTGTTCCTGTGTGTGTGAAGCTGAGAACTGACTTCTGATAGTTGTAGTTTTGTTAGTGAAGAAGTTAGCAAAATCATCAGCAGTTAGCGAGGAGGTGGGTGGTGGTTGAGGTGGACAGAGGAGAGAGTTGAATGTCTTGAACAGTGAACGTGTGTTAGAGGCGCTGTTGATCTTGTTGTGGAAATATGAAGATTTTACGGCGTGAACATCAGCAGAAAAGGCAGAGAGCAGAGATTGATACTTACTCAGGTCGGATGTGTCTTTTGATTTGCGCCATTTCCTCTCTAAATAAAGTCCCTAGGACATACAAAAATAGTATATGTAAATGTAATATTCACTCCAATAACCGTTAAAAATACTGTAATTTGTATAATAATGACAAAATGTATGAATACTTACACACATACGTAAACTCCTCCATCGTTATTTATGACTGCTCTGACTGGTGATGACGTGTGCGCAAAGACAGTTGGGTGATCATCGCTCTCCACTTCCTGTGAAGTGATGTATCGATGTTCCCTTATTCCCTATGCCGTTTGTAGTGCCCTTCGAACTGAACATGTTCGTTCCCTTCGGATTGGAATCTCACTTAAGATGGCGAAATACCCTGTGAAGTTCACTTCGCAGTCCACTTACGGTCAAATGGAACGCACCTATGGTGTCTAGCGCATAGACAGCAAAAAAAAAAGACGGAGAATCAAGCGAAAAGACTACAACCAAATGTAAACAGCCCCCCCCCCCCCCCCCCCCCCCCTGTTTCCGGTAGCGCAGTAATATTAGCGAGCAATGAGTCCTCCAACAGAAATCAATGGGATTTTACAAAATGCCAAATAAAACACGACAGAAACTGTATTTCACTACACTACTTGTTTTGGAACATCAACGAGCACCACCAACCACTCGGTGAGTTGTACTGTTTTGAAAATGAATGTTTAGGGTTGTTTTAAGGACATGTTTGTGCGTGCCCATAGACTTCTTTTCTGAAGCTGTCAAAGGCGATTCTAAAACAGTCAAAAAGTCGAGACAGGAACCATTGTCAAATTTTTTGTGTTCACCACTCTAGTTTATCCAAAACAAACTACAAAATAGACTCAAAGTGTTAAATGCCGGATTTATCCTTTAAGGGAACGTTATATTTACGTTAAGAAAACTTTCCTGGATCACCAATAGGGAACGTTCTGGGAACCAAAAACTAACGTTCCCAGAACATAAAATTGTTAGCTGGGTAAATAGTCACTAAACTATTTCTGGTTGTAATAAATGTCCCTCCATGGCATTCGGCTATAATTTTTTTTTTGTTCTATTTTTAATAGGGATACATTAGCCTGAGGAAGTGCACAGCGAGTGCCGGCAGGCCTTATCATCTTAAAGTAGGAGCTGTGATCTTGATCTTGACCTTGAGCTGATCTGAGCTGATGGATAGAGATACTCGTCTCTGGTCTTCATCCCTCAGGGCGACGGGAGAGTCGGTCCTGCCGTAACCCAGCCCTCAAGTCATGCAGATGTTTCGATGAAGGGAAAGGTAAGAGAGGGGCTGGGGTTCGTGTGTGTGCCAGGTCACTGCAATCAGCTTAGAGAAAAAACAAATTGTTCTTGTCCCCAAATCTTGGGCTTGTGCTGTGCAGATAGCAGTGTGTGACAGGAGCACTCATTGATTTTCTGTCTGAGAGAGAGCGGAGACTACAGATAATTGACCTCAGAGCGTCCGCTCTCGTTACTGAAGGACAGTTCGCGAGAGAAGGCTTTGTGCGTCGCATTGTGCAAATACACAATGGAAAAATAATTGATCTGTACTTTAACTGCGTTTCTAAATAAACTCAGTATAAGCCCATATGCTTCGCTTGTTTATTTTTTTAGAAATTGAATGATTAATCCAACGAACAGTCATTTTTGCAACGGATGTACATATGTATATATATGGGTATGTGTGTGTGTGTGTGTGTGTGTGAGTGTCTGTCTATCATTCATCAATCCATCAAATCCAATCCATCAAATCCATCCATCCATCCATCTAACCATCCATCCATCCATCTAACCATCCATCCATCCATCCATCTAACCATCCACCCATCCATCCATCCATCTAAATATCCATCCATCCATCCATCTAACCATCCATCCATCTAACATCCATCCATCCATCTAACCATCAATCCATCCATCCATCCAACCATCCATCCACCCATCTATCTAACCATCCATCCATCCATACATCCACCCATCCATCCACCCATCCACCCATCCATCCATCCATCCATCCATCCATCCATCCATCTATCCATCTAACCATCCATCCAACCATCCATCCATCCATCCATCCATCTATCTATCTATCGTGATTAATGTATGTGTGTATCTATGTCTATCATTCATCCATCCATCAAATCCAATCCATCCATCCATCCATACTTCCATCCATCCATCCATCCATCCATCCATCCATCCATATCTAATCTATCTGATTAATTGTGATTAATGTATGTGTGTGTATATACATACATGCATACATGCAGTATAATGTCATTTATAAATGTAAATGTGTTATATGATTTATAATATGTAAACATGTAATCAAGTATATTTACATAATATAAATTATAATTTTATGCAATTGTTTTGAGCCAGATAAATACTTGAAAAAAGAATGACAATGTCAATGAGGGTATGTATGCATGAATTCATGCATATTTCTAAGCTAAATTAGGAATATTATACATATAAATTATATAAAACATGCATATATACATTGTAAAATATTATTATTTAAAACATATTTAAATATATGAACTATTAATAAATATATTTAAATATACATATAAAATATTTATAAATATGTTTTTGAGACAGATAAATATTTAATACTAGAAGAAAAAAATGAGGGTACATGCTTGCATATTATTATACTTTCCAAATCATCATCATTAATATTGAATTTTTGGCTTCGCTAGATTTGCCAGACACACATACGAGGAAATGTTCCTTCTTTAAAAGGATTTTTTGGGATGGTTGGATCACTATAAAAGGACGTGTAGAGAAGATAAACAGCCAAGACAAAAGAAGTGGTTTCCTCCTGAAGTCTTTCCGGGAAGGTATGTGCACATCTGCCATCATTTGCTCCATCTCTGGAATATTTTCCCTCACACCTTCTGTAATTGTCCCATTCCCACTTTGCCACCTATAAAGTCACCTCTTAAATTATAAACAGTCTCAAACTTGGCAGGACGTTGTGACCATATTTCTGAAATGAAACCCGCCGGGACAGTTTTAGTTCAGCAGTTAGTTCAATACATCACTAAAATTTTCAAAGTCATTATAGTTAGTCAGATAGATATGTTCATGAGTATTTGGTCAATCAAAAGATCTCAATAAGCTTTTCTAGCAACTTTCCACATTCATTTTATATCAACAAATTTCTCATTTGTGTCTATTTTTAATTCTCCTCCTGCATTGTAGGAGCAACATACAGTAGCGGTGAGCGGAGCACAAACACGGGCTCGTTGAAACACTGGTTTAAAACTTTCCACTCATCCCAGCATGATGAAACTTGAAACCGTTGTCCCTGGACAGATCTTAATATTGTCTACCTTAAAAAGAAAAACAGCTTTAAAACATTACAAGGAAAATACAAAATATAAAAACAATAAAACAATATAAATTAATACAGTGTACAAATTCACTATATTTTCAACATTAGGTTAAAATTAAATATAATAACGTTGAACACAGTTACCCAACAGGGACACAGGTGACAGCACGATCGGGTAGAGGGAAATTATAGCCTATATACTTATTAGTGTTGACATGACTGGTGTATTATGAACCAGTTTTTTAGGTGCTTTTTAAACAAAGTGTATGTAGTGAGTTCTCTAATATTCTGAGGAACAGAGTTCCAATTCTGTGCTGCTGAGACTGAAAAATCATGCTGGCTGAATGCAGTTTTCCGCAAAGGAACAACACAGTCTCCTCTGGCTGACCCTCGTGTTACTCGCTGTGAGGATTTTCTGATATTTACAAATTTACTGAGTGGGGGAGATGACAGACCATCAACTATTTTATATAACAGACATAAGTTAGAATACTTGATAACATTTTCCCAACTTAAAAGTTTATGCTTTTGCAATATGGCACAATGGTGAGATCTAAATGATTTTTTTTTATCTAAAATTTTGATTTTGATTGTGAATTTTTGGCTCAAAATACCCCACAGATATTTTTATTTATTTAAAAACGCACCGTTTTGTGTTTGGCCCTTTAAATGCAAATGAGCTGCTCCTCCTGACACAGAGGGCGGGGTTTCAAGAGTGTGTGTGTGTGTGTGTGTGTGTGTGTTTATATAAATTGTGTGACAGTTTATATAGAGACATGCCACTTCAATCCTCAATACAACTATATAGGGAAAATCCGTAACACCCAAGATGGCGGTTGTGTGCACATGTCCCGCCCCTCCTGCTGGAAAGCCAGTCGTCTGCTTTTAACAGTCAAGCCGGGAAACATTTAAGCCTATCGTCTAGTTCCACTGATGCATGCGCACAGTTGAGGTTTGCGACAGCGTAGACGAGAACCCTTGCTCATGCGTAGTAAAAGTATAACATGGGGAAAAAGGCGTTTTAAACCTTATTTTGTGCAAAGTCATCAAACTTTTTCAGCGATTTTATCATATGTTACGAAATAGCTCCCCGGAGGCGTTGCCAAGATGGCGCCCGAGTGGCATGACTTGCCTAAGGACTTTGGCTATACTCATATCATGCGTGCTCTCTCTCTCTCTCTCTCTCTCTCTCTCTCTCTCTCTCTCTCTCTCTCTCTCTCTCTCTCTCTCTCTCTCTCTCTCTCTCTCTCTCTCTCTCTCTCTCTCTCTCTCTCTCTCTCTCTCTCTCTCTCTCTCTCTTACACACATTAACATACATTTATGCTTTTAGGCTACATAGGTATACACACACACCAAAGTTAACAAACGATCAGCAATGTAAACCCGAATAATTTGGCAAAACTCAAAACATTTAAAGGGGTGGTTGAATATGATTTAACTTTTCTAACTTATGTTGGTGTTTAATGTTGCTGTTAGACGACTCCGAGTCGAGTGCGAATTGAAAGCGCTTCAGACGATTCAGTGCGTACTGGAAACTGAACAGATCATTCAAACTTTTATGTCTGATGCCTTTATGTCTGATGCCTTTATGTCTGATGCCTTTTAGTCTGATGCCTTTATGTCTGATGCCTTTATGTCTGATGCCTTTATGTCTGATGCCTTTATGTCTGATGCCTTTATGTCTGATGCCTTTATGTCTGATGCCTTTTTGTCTGATGCCTTTTAGTCTGATGCCTTTATGTCTGATGCCTTTATGTCTGATGCCTTTATGTCTGATGCCTTTTAGTCTGATGCCTTTATGTCTGATGCCTTTATGTCTGATGCCTTTTAGTCTGATGCCTGCATGTCTGATGCCTTTATGTCTGATGCCTTTATGTCTGATGCCTTTTTGTCTGATGCCTTTTAGTCTGATGCCTTTATGTCTGATGCCTTTTAGTCTGATGCCTTTATGTCTGATGCCTTTATGTCTGATGCCTTTATGTCTGATGCCTTTATGTCTGATGCCTTTATGTCTGATGCCTTTATGTCTGATGCCTTTTTGTCTGATGCCTTTTAGTCTGATGCCTTTATGTCTGATGCCTTTATGTCTGATGCCTTTTAGTCTGATGCCTTTATGTCTGATGCCTTTATGTCTGATGCCTTTATGTCTGATGCCTTTATGTCTGATGCCTTTATGTCTGATGCCTTTATGTCTGATGCCTTTTAGTCTGATGCCTTTATGTCTGATGCCTTTTATTTCTGATGCCTTTATGTCTGATGCCTTTTAGTCTGATGCCTTTTAGTCTGATGCCTTTATGTCTGATGCCTTTATGTCTGATGCCTTTATGTCTGATGCCTTTATGTCTGATGCCTTTATGTCTGATGCCTTTAAGTCTGATGCCTTTATGTCTGATGCCTTTATGTCTGATGCCTTTTTGTCTGACGCCTTTATGTCTGACGCCTTTTATTTCTGACGCCTTTATGTCTGACGCCTTTAAGTCTGACGCCTTTATGTCTGACGCCTTTATGTCTGACGCCTTTATGTCTGACGCCTTTATGTCTGATGCCTTTAAGTCTGATGCCTTTATGTCTGATGCCTTTATGTCTGATGCCTTTATGTCTGATGCCTTTTTGTCTGACGCCTTTATGTCTGACGCCTTTTATTTCTGACGCCTTTATGTCTGACGCCTTTAAGTCTGACGCCTTTATGTCTGATGCCTTTATGTATGATGCCTTTATGTCTGATGCATTTTAGTCGGATGCCTTTTAGTCTGATGCCTTTTAGTCTGATGCCTTTTAGTCTGATGCCTTTTATTTCTGATGCCTTTATGTCTGATGCCTTTTAAGTCTGATGCCTTTTAGTCTGATGCCTTTATGTCTGATGCCTTTATGTCTGATGCCTTTATGTCTGATGCCTTTATGTCTGATGCCTTTAAGTCTGATGCCTTTATGTCTGATGCCTTTTTGTCTGATGCCTTTTATTTCTGATGCCTTTATGTCTGATGCCTTTTAGTCTGATGCCTTTTAGTCTGATGCCTTTATGTCTGATGCCTTTATGTCTGATGCCTTTATGTCTGATGCCTTTATGTCTGATGCCTTTTTGTCTGATGCCTTTTTGTCTGATGCCTTTTAGTCTGATGCCTTTATGTCTGATGCCTTTTAGTCTGATGCCTTTTAGTCTGATGCCTTTTATTTCTGATGCCTTTATGTCTGATGCCTTTTAGTCTGATGCCTTTTAGTCTGATGCCTTTATGTCTGATGCCTTTATGTCTGATGCCTTTATGTCTGATACCTTTTAGTCTGATGCCTGTATGTCTGATGCCTTTATGTCTGATGCCTTTATGTCTGATGCCTTTTTGTCTGATGCCTTTTAGTCTGATGCCTTTATGTCTGATGCCTTTTAGTCTGATGCCTTTATGTCTGATGCCTTTATGTCTGATGCCTTTATGTCTGATGCCTTTATGTCTGATGCCTTTATGTCTGATGCCTTTTTGTCCGATGCCTTTTTGTCTGATGCCTTTTAGTCTGATGCCTTTATGTCTGATGCCTTTATGTCTGATGCCTTTTAGTCTGATGCCTTTTAGTCTGATGCCTTTATGTCTGATGCCTTTATGTCTGATGCCTTTATGTCTGATGCCTTTATGTCTGATGCCTTTATGTCTGATGCCTTTTAGTCTGATGCCTTTATGTCTGATGCCTTTTATTTCTGATGCCTTTATGTCTGATGCCTTTTAGTCTGATGCCTTTTAGTCTGATGCCTTTATGTCTGATGCCTTTATGTCTGATGTCTTTATGTCTGATGCCTTTATGTCTGATGCCTGTATGTCTGATGCCTTTATGTCTGATGCCTTTATGTCTGATGCCTTTATGTCTGATGCCTTTATGTCTGATGCCTTTATGTCTGATGCCTTTATGTCTGATGCCTTTATGTCTGATGCCTTTTATTTCTGATGCCTTTATGTCTGATGCCTTTTAGTCTGATGCCTTTTAGTCTGATGCCTTTTAGTCTGATGCCTTTATGTCTGATGTCTTTATGTCTGATGCCTTTATGTCTGATGCCTTTATGTCTGATGCCTTTATGTCTGATGCCTTTATGTCTGATGCCTTTATGTCTGATGCCTTTATGTCTGATGCCTTTATGTCTGATGCCTTTTATTTCTGATGCCTTTATGTCTGATGCCTTTTAGTCTGATGCCTTTTAGTCTGATGCCTTTTAGTCTGATGCCTTTATGTCTGATGTCTTTATGTCTGATGCCTTTATGTCTGATGCCTTTATGTCTGATGCCTTTATGTCTGATGCCTTTATGTCTGATGCCTTTATGTCTGATGCCTTTATGTCTGATGCCTTTATGTCTGATGCCTTTTATTTCTGATGCCTTTATGTCTGATGCCTTTTAGTCTGATGCCTTTTAGTCTGATGCCTTTTAGTCTGATGCCTTTATGTCTGATGTCTTTATGTCTGATGCCTTTATGTCTGATGCCTGTATGTCTGATGCCTTTATGTCTGATGCCTTTATGTCTGATGCCTTTATGTCTGATGCCTTTATGTCTGATGCCTTTATGTCTGATGCCTTTAAGTCTGATGCCTTTATGTCTGATGCCTTTATGTCTGATGCCTTTTTGTCTGACGCCTTTATGTCTGACGCCTTTTATTTCTGACGCCTTTATGTCTGACGCCTTTATGTCTGACGCCTTTATGTCTGACGCCTTTATGTCTGATGCCTTTAAGTCTGATGCCTTTATGTCTGATGCCTTTATGTCTGATGCCTTTATGTCTGATGCCTTTTTGTCTGACGCCTTTATGTCTGACGCCTTTTATTTCTGACGCCTTTATGTCTGACGCCTTTAAGTCTGACGCCTTTATGTCTGACGCCTTTATGTATGATGCCTTTATGTCTGATGCATTTTAGTCGGATGCCTTTTAGTCTGATGCCTTTTAGTCTGATGCCTTTTAGTCTGATGCCTTTTATTTCTGATGCCTTTATGTCTGATGCCTTTTAGTCTGATGCCTTTTAGTCTGATGCCTTTATGTCTGATGCCTTTATGTCTGATGCCTTTATGTCTGATGCCTTTATGTCTGATGCCTTTATGTCTGATGCCTTTAAGTCTGATGCCTTTATGTCTGATGCCTTTTTGTCTGATGCCTTTTATTTCTGATGCCTTTATGTCTGATGCCTTTTAGTCTGATGCCTTTTAGTCTGATGCCTTTATGTCTGATGCCTTTATGTCTGATGCCTTTATGTCTGATGCCTTTTTGTCTGACGCCTTTATGTCTGACGCCTTTTATTTCTGACGCCTTTATGTCTGACGCCTTTAAGTCTGACGCCTTTATGTCTGACGCCTTTATGTCTGACGCCTTTATGTCTGACGCCTTTATGTCTGATGCCTTTATGTCTGATGCCTTTTAGTCTGATGCCTTTTAGTCTGATGCCTTTATGTCTGATGCCTTTATGTCTGATGCCTTTATGTCTGATGCCTTTATGTATGATGCCTTTATGTCTGATGCATTTTAGTCGGATGCCTTTTAGTCTGATGCCTTTTAGTCTGATGCCTTTTAGTCTGATGCCTTTATGTCTGATGCCTTTATGTCTGATGCCTTTATGTCTGATGCCTTTATGTCTGATGCCTTTTAGTCTGATGCCTTTTAGTCTGATGCCTTTATGTCTGATGCCTTTTAGTCTGATGCCTTTATGTCTGATGCCTTTATGTATGATGCCTTTATGTCTGATGCATTTTAGTCGGATGCCTTTTAGTCTGATGCCTTTTAGTCTGATGCCTTTTAGTCTGATGCCTTTTAGTCTGATGCCTTTTATTTCTGATGCCTTTATGTCTGATGCCTTTTAGTCTGATGCCTTTTAGTCTGATGCCTTTATGTCTGATGCCTTTATGTCTGATGCCTTTATGTCTGATGCCTTTAAGTCTGATGCCTTTATGTCTGATGCCTTTTTGTCTGATGCCTTTTATTTCTGATGCCTTTATGTCTGATGCCTTTTAGTCTGATGCCTTTTAGTCTGATGCCTTTATGTCTGATGCCTTTATGTCTGATGCCTTTATGTCTGATGCCTTTAAGTCTGATGCCTTTATGTCTGATGCCTTTATGTCTGATGCCTTTTTGTCTGACGCCTTTATGTCTGACGCCTTTTATTTCTGACGCCTTTATGTCTGACGCCTTTAAGTCTGACGCCTTTATGTCTGACGCCTTTATGTCTGACGCCTTTATGTCTGACGCCTTTATGTCTGACGCCTTTATGTCTGATGCCTTTTAGTCTGATGCCTTTTAGTCTGATGCCTTTATGTCTGATGCCTTTTAGTCTGATGCCTTTATGTCTGATGCCTTTATGTCTGATGCCTTTATGTATGATGCCTTTATGTCTGATGCATTTTAGTCGGATGCCTTTTAGTCGGATGCCTTTTAGTCTGATGCCTTTTAGTCTGATGCCTTTTAGTCTGATGCCTTTTAGTCTGATGCCTTTAGTCTGATGCCTTTTAGTCTGATGCCTTTATGTCTGACGCCTTTATGTCTGACGCCTTTATGTCTGACGCCTTTATGTCTGACGCCTTTTAGTCTGATGCCTTTTAGTCTGATGCCTTTTAGTCTGATGCCTTTTAGTCTGATGCCTTTTAGTCTGATGCCTTTATGTCTGATGCCTTTATGTCTGATGCCTTTATGTCTGATGCCTTTATGTCTGATGCCTTTATGTCTGATGCCTTTATGTCTGATGCCTTTATGTCTGATGCCTTTATGTCTGATGCCTTTATGTCTGATGCCTTTATGTCTGATGCCTTTTTGTCTGACACTGTTTTGTCCGATGCCTAATTGTACGAGACCTGACACATGACATTGTTTTTCCTGAGACCCGAAGCTTTTCAGTCTGAGGCGCGGTGCCGTTTTGTCCAATGACTGAAGCCGTTTAGTCCGAGGCCTTGTCATGATGCCTTGTCTTCATATGTCTGAGGTCTGAGGATGTCCTAAAATCGACACCGTACAAATGACGACAAACAACTACAGATCCTGCATTAATTGCGTTAATAGCCCTAATTTGTTTAGGCTATTTCATATAAAATCTCAGCATTTTGCATCATATAATCACATAGACTTGACTTTGCGATTGCGATATGGTTAATCGTGCAGCACTAATATATAACAGGATATGTTTAGATATTTTTTATTTAAATGACTAATATTATCATAATTAGATATGCAACAAAAACAGAAGAGACAAGCATTATTTCTGACATCTGTAGCCCGATATGTCGAAATAAAGTGACTCTGCAGAGTTTCGCATTCAAAAGCATGTAAAGGGAACCATTGAGAAAGAGAAGAAAGTTAAAACTCTTCGTGCTGACCACTACTGAACATCTGAACACAAACAACAATAAAATGCACATCGACGCATCTTCTGTCTGTTCTGCAAAATGTAATCAACTGTATATTTTTGCAAGCACGTTTAAACTGGTTAACTGTGTCTAAGGCAGGAAAAGGCATTCGTTTTCAAGTCGAGTTTGCACGCCACTGCGCAATACACACACATTACCGCGGGATGGCGGGTCTTTATTTCATTAACTGTGGACAATGGAAGCTTATTTAATGTAGCCAATTAATGTATGTGTTCAAAAAGCGGATAATGTCATACTTTGTAGTAGTGCTATCATGGGGTTATAATCTGTTTGGTTGTAAAATGTATTACCTGAATTAAATGAAAATTAAATCGAATGTTCTTCCTGTTACGACTCCGAGTCGAGTGTGAATTGAAAGCGCTTCAGACGATTCAGTGCGTGCTGGAAACTGAGCAGATCATTCAAACTGATTCGCGAACCGATTTAGACAGATCTGCCAACTTGTTTGATGAAGTCTTTGAACAGAATCGACTCAAAAGAGGGATTCCTTTGTGAATAAAGCGTCGCTCTTGCCCAGAAAAAAAAGATACAACACGTATTGCGTTCAAATAAAGTAACGGGAGGAACGTCACCCAACGTAACGAAGTAAAAGTTTTTTTTTATTAGAAATGTACTCGAGTTAAAGTACCCACTTTAAAATTTACCCTTAAAAGTAGGCCTACAATTTTTCCCCCCAAAAAACTTCAGTAAATGTCTGAGAAAGCTAGCTTAGCTATGACTTAGTTTTATAAATCTTTTATTGAGTCCAAAAACACATTAGCAATGGTAAATAAAGTTAGCAGCAAAATCATTGGGATTCAGCAGATAAAACTACCTGAAGTGTACAATAGACGTACGTAAAAAGGCAGAATCTATCATGTCTGATAATTGTCACCCCTTGCATGCAGAATTTAAGATGCTGCCTTCTGGTTCTCGCTTCAGCCAGCCACCAGCCAAAACAAATAGATTTAAATTCTCCTTTGAACCCTCTGCGATCTCTCTGCTTAACTCCGTAAAGAATAGGTAACGTTTGCATATAAGGCATACTTGAATTTATATTTTAAATGTTGTGGTTTTCATTTCCATTTGTCTGACTCTGTATTTTAATTGATGATGATGTTGTCGTCTTTTTTGTCATGTACTGTATGTTCATATCTTTCTTTGCTACTGCAGCAAAACTAATCGCCCCTCGGGGACAAATAAAGGTATTGAACTTGAACTTGCTGACCGCAAACTGGTGCGAAGCACTGGCGTTTTTGATGTTACGTTACGTAAAAAATAAAAAAATAAAAAAATAGCCTACTCAGACAATTTTCAGGAGAGGGTTTCATTATGACACAGGCTACATTTTACTCAAGCAGTATTAAATAAAATGCATTTTTTTCTCACTTTTTCAACAATTAATGGTGCTTTTTTAGTTCAAAATAAAATATGGTAACCTGCTTATATTTAGGATGAGAAGGCCCCATTTAGGGCCCCAGAAAACGTTCCCCTTTATCCCCCCTTATGGACGGCCCTGTGTGTGTGTGTGTGTGTGTGTGTGTGTGTGTGTGTGTGTGTTTTACCGCTCATCTTGTGGGTCAGTGCTACAGTTAGTGTTTCTGTTAGTTCTAGCTTTATTTTGGGTCTTTTTCAGTCTTTTCTTTGTTCCTGATTTTTAGTCCAGTCAAATCCTTTTGTTAACTAATCTTTTATTTATTTTCCCTTTAGCTTGTCTTCAAGGTTACAGTCTTGTTTTATTTCTTTGTTTACTAGTTCCAGTTATTCATTTTTAGATAATGACATTTTTTTCTTTGCAATTGCTCCTGTTATATTTAGTTTCTTATTGTTTTCTTATTGTTCGATTTTTTTTTTGATTTTTTTTGCTCTTGTTATTGTTATCTCTTGTTGTCTTGAGTTTTGTCTTGTGTTGGTTCCTGTCTGTCCCCGAGAGTCCCTGTCCGCTGGCCGTTAGACTGGTTCAGGGTCAGTGTGCAGCAAGTATCAGATCTCTGCTTCATGGTTCCTTGCCCTGTCTTCACCACAACCATGTGTCTGCACATCTGTCCTGTCGTTGGGTCCTGTTGACCCTTCTGTTTGGAAAGTTCCTGCCTCACCCTATATTGTACTGTCTTGTTAATAAATATTAAATATCACTCCCCTGCTCATTCTGCATCTGGGTTTTCCCTATCTGAATACTGACAGGCGGGGCATGTTGTCACACTGCGTTACAATGTGCCCCTATTAGAACTGTTCTATACTTTTATTAATTCTATTAAGAAACAATGACAAAAAAGTGAATAAAGATCGAGTCAACGTTCAGAAATGAATAATTATTATTATTTTTTGAACTATGCTTTATAGCTGTGTTTTGCGATGTGTTTATTGTCAAACTCAAAAATTACTATATTTTTTATTTATTAAAAAATGCCATTATTTTACATGAAAAAGTGAATAATTGTATTTTATTGACAAAATATTTTAGTTTGTCTTGTATATTTTTTTATTAGATCAGATTTTCATCTGTCATCTGGTCATCTTACAATGTGGCCCACCTATGGGGCATGTTGTCACATTTCACTTCCATTCTTTCAGGGTAAATCAAGAAAAAAGTATACACTGCATTAATAAAGCAAAACCACATAGCTGTACTAGACGTGTGAAATGAATGTGTGGACGGAAAAATAAATACTCTGTCTGAACCACAAGTGCATTTACACAAACTGAGAAAGTCAGAAAGTGTTAGTTTGTGCCTCGCTCTCCCCTACTTGAAGCATAAATGAGAACCCCATTAAGTCTCCAACGAAAGAACAACCTCAAAGCAATAACATTCTCGTGCGGGCAACCCTGAGGCTGCATTTTCCTCCTGCTCCATTTAGAAAGGCTGGTGTTTACCGAAGCAATTCAGGTTAAGTGCTTTTGTTGAAGGGCACAGCTGCCCCATTCCCACCTGGGAAAAGAGGTAATGCAATCACCATCTCCTTGCCAAGCTACAGATGCGGAGTGAGCTGTATGCTGTCGGAAAGCTTCGTTCGCTGAAAGCTATGGTCTTTAGAAGACGTGGTGACGTCGCTTTAGCTTTTACTGACCAAACGTCCTGTTTTCACGTCCTGGCTGTTTTTTATAAAGTGATGAAAATGTCCTGATTTTCAAAAAACTGCTGGGAAAGATCAGCTCGACAGCAAAATATAGATGGGCAAACGAGAAGAATGATGATGGATGAGGAAGAAAAACAGGATAAAGAGGAAGAAGAAAACTAAAGATATAAATATATTTTGTTAGTTTTTGTAAGTTTGTGAGAGCTATTCTTGTTCAATTTGGAGGTCTTTTTTTTTTAGTTATTTATTATTTATTTATTTTTCTAATACAGAAGAGACATTATTTCTATCATTATTTCATTCATTATTTTTGAAACCTGTCATAATAAAACATGTTGAGTAACCTCTGAGAAGCCTATCTGAATCTGTCTTTGGTTTTAGATAGTATTTTGTAATAAAACAGTTTTCTATACAGAGGAGGCATAGCCTACTTTAAATGTATTGAAATGAATAAGGCATCTTTGAGTAAACTTCGAGTATCATTTGAGGATCTCATTGCCGGGCCGAGTGTCCTGGTTTTCGGTAATCAAATTATGGTCACCCTACTTTTACCCCTCCTGCCCCTGCAGCGCGGAAGACAGTGCAGATAATTGCATATTGATAGCCGAGCTATAATTAATGATGATGAGCTATAGGCAATGCTATCTTCTCAGGATCCCATCCACACGCTGGCCGGGATTATGTCTCCTGAATCCGAGGCACAATTTGATTCGGGAACTGCACTGAATTAAATGGTCAATAGTTCAGGAGGTGCTTTGCGAGTTGATGTCAGGCCTGTTATTGATTCCAGAAATCGATTTATTTGTTATTGACGAGATCTTGAATAGGTGCAGCTGACCTGATCAACAAAGACATGTTGGTTTTCTTTTCTTTATTTGTTTTGTACTTTCCAATTCAATACAATTGTGTTTGCATTCCATTCCACCAACCATAAATTCATAATAACAATAATAACTATATACCTTATCATCATCATAATCATCATTATTTTCTTGCTCAATTACTACGTATGTTTATTTCTAGAATGGCAAAACAATAAAACAAAATGCTGAGACACTTTCCCCAATGATAATTTCTTCATGAGTTTTATATGACATTAAAGGGTAAATAAAAAGCGATATAGTGTTTTTAATGTCAATATTTGCGCACAGGCTCGAGCAAACTGAGGAATATCAAACACACTCGCCTAAACGGTTCTTATGTTGCTTCGGGGAGTCAAATTCATTTTACTGAATCGCTTCCTAAACGGTTGTTTGTCTCTCATAGTGTTGGAAAGGCCGGTTCATTTTAGAGAATATGTACATTCATATCGTTCATCGAGTCATAAAACATTCTAGAAATATTTTGCTGCTATGATTTAACTTTTTTTTGTACCAGAATAATTAAAATATTTAGCTCTTTTTAGCAGCTTAGTTGCCGTCTGTTTTTTAGTTCCATGACCTGCTTGATTTAAAGATTTATAAATGTCCGAGTTCATGTATATTAAAATATTTATCATGCGTATTCACAATGTGTGAATCAAAGCATTGCTTTAGTATCTCAGAGCTGTATGTTAGCACTGAAACTGAACTGTTGCAGTGGAATCATCCCTAGTGTGTACAGATATCTGGATGTGATACGTCTGGACTGGTGTGTGTCCGGTAATGTGTGTGTGTTTGTGGGCCCGTGGGGGACAGAGCTGTGTGAGAGTGATGGTCCGTGTCTACAGGACTGCAGTGAGGACAGTGTCAGCGTGACTGATGGCGTGTGTTGGAGCTAGTGGAGCGTGTAATGAACGCTAACTCACTCTCCGCGGTTCCTCTTCCTCACATCCCGGTACAGTTCTCCTGTGCCAGGGACACTCGCTGAATGCAGGAGTGTGTTTTAATGAGCTGTCGTGTGTGTACGACTGCTTTGCTCATCCAATCAGAGTTGTCTGTTTTATGATATCAGTTTTACTATTTTGAGTCGTTGTAACTGGAGTGCTCCATAATCTGAAGATTCAATTCACATTTATTTGTATAGACCTTTAATACACATTGTTTTAAAGCAGCTTTACAGAAAATACATGAGTCCACATTAAAATTCCAGTCTCATACCTCGAACACCTTTGGTCTAAAATATGTACTTAAAATTTCTCAAAGGGACAGTTCACCCTAAAATGAAAATTAAGTTATTATTTACTCACCCTGGTGTTGTCCTGATGCCGTATGCCCTTCTTTTTTTCATAATACATATAGTTTTACAGAAAATGCATGATTCCACATTACAACTTTGAGTGATCTGTTATTAGAAGTTTTTTAATGTATTTCAGAAATGTACAAATCACACAATTAGCTAAAAATGAATTAATTTAAACAATGTGATAGTTTTAGGCAGAAACAATGAGCTCAATGAAGAAATTAATACTTTTTTGTTCACAAATGATTATGACATTTAGAAAATTGTTTTTGCATTGAACAGTGTTTTTGCACTGATGTCAAATAATTTGATTTTTTGTTTGTGTTCAAGTTCAGTATTAAATCGGATAAGCTTTTATTCATAAAGTACAAGTAGGCATATTTGGTTCTCTTGATTATCCTCATATAGCCATTACCACATAGTTATTTAAATAGACATTTTTGTTTTGGTTTCAGGAAAATAACTATATCGGTAATTAATTATAATGATAATAATAATAATAATGAAAAAGTCTTATACCATACCATACCATCATGCTCATACTGTTGAGAGCGACGTTTACATGAATATGTAAATATGTGCTGCGTGCTTTCCTCAATAACAAACAACAACAGCAATGACAGCGGTGAGAAAAGGGCAGTTAAGAAAGCATCTGATCATATTAATGTGAATATGTTTGCACAAGCTCTCCAATTCAGCAGTCAAGTCACATTCATTGATATATCACGTTGTACAATTGCTTTAAAGCAGCAGCTTTACAATATTAAACATGAAATAGAGTGTCAGTGTTGCTTTCATTTAGAATTACAACTTCAGTTTCGACTATAAAGAGGCTCTCCATTGTGTTAATGTTTTTATTTGTGGACTTCTGACCTTGACGGAGTGAACCGGAGAAGATTTCACTTCAAAGAAGGCGGAGCCTCAGAGCCACACCCACTCATTACATCATCACCACAGACCAATATTAGTTCGAAGGTGTTTACCAGACCTTTTGCAGAAAGTTTGCTTTGAACTCCTGAAACAAACTCCAAATGAACTCCATTTTGGTATGATTTTGACCGACGTCACACCAGTATGTTCTTCGATTTTGCTTGAAGTATATCGGGGCCTTGCATGTCAATCAAGTCTTGGTTCTTGTCCAGAATATGTAGACAAGACTTCATATCGGTAGTCAGGGGCGGAGTGGGACCAAAAAATCTACCGGGAAATTTCATAGACCACCGGCCCTCGTCGCCGGCAGGATTTTAATATAGGCTAGCATTTACCGTTTTACTGATTTAAAAGAACTTTGTTGTACTATGCTGGAGTAAAGTTTATAAATGGTCGTTCTTTCCCATAGGAATTTGGAAAACTATGTTGGGTGGACTCTGTGCCTCTAGGGGGGTTCGGGGCATGCTCCCCCGCAAGAAAACTTTGTAGCCTACATCTTAAGGTTAAATGCATCAATCTCGTGCTCTCTGAGAGATCAAAACTAAGAGCTTCAACCCATGAACTGCTCGTTGAACAAAGAAAAAGCATTGATTTAAAGAGGGCTCAAACATCTTTTTAGTTATGAGAGTCTCAGTCTGTAATACATTATCAATGGTGTTTTAGGATGCCAAACAATTATTGTAATAATGTAATAATGATTTATATAATTATTCCTATGACGTAAAATCCATTTAGCCAATAAATGTACTATATTGTTGTGGAAATTTTAATAGTCATTGATCCCTAACAGATATCATAAGAGAGAGAACCTATTCAATGTGTAAAACATATGTGTGTACGTGCTTATGCGTGACGTTTCAGGAACATATGGGACAGGACAACTGACCTTAGGGACGGCCAGTTTTGGCCAGTTTACTCAGTACCAGTTTGTGTCTTTAATTAAAGACTAAACAGCAGTAAGAACATTATCTGGGTGGGTGAAAGGTACAGCGGGGGAAGAGGAACCTTGAAAAGAGTATAAAGGCTGTCTCATATCTTCCTGTTGTCTGTCACTCTCATGCACAGCGTAACTTCTGTGTGTCAGACTGAACCTATTCTTGCAAGAATAAATCATTTTAAAAGACCTTTTGTCTTTGAATGTCTCTTACGCAGTGGTATTGGTTGGTTAATGATTTTTTGCCACAACAGTATTTAAATGAAATGAGTATATTTTAGCCTACATTACACTATAATATAGGAAAATTAAAATACTTTTGTCCTAATTTCTTCACTTGCAGGAAATTAACCTTTGAGCTTTTAATTAGGAGAAAACACCATGCTGATAGCGTGAGCAAAGTAATCACGCAGCACAAACAGAATGCTATTCCAAACGTCCTGTGCTGTTTTATAAATGCACAAAGCCATATCATGGTTTCAATTTTAGTTCATTGGCAAAATATAACGCTAGAGACCTTAATGTTAGGTTATACATTTTACATCTTTACATATGTGTTGGGAAAAGGGAGAAGAGAGAGTTCGCCAAAAGGCGGATTCGAACTTGCGTCGAGCGCATCAAAAGCTGCACTTAAGTACCTCAGGCTCACACCCTGCGACCTACGCCACTGTAGCTATTTCGAATCAAGTGTCTTTTTGCTATTAAGACAGGCACTTAGTGCAAATTTACGATTCGTTTTAGAAAATATGAAAAGTTTTCTTCCCCTCGCTTCGGCCCCAAGTGCGCATGGTGAACTTCCAATAAATACATTTTATCAGACCGGCCCTCGCGGCCTCGAAACACTACCGGCTCTCCCGATTGCCACTCCGCTACTGTCGGTAGTCAAACATCTTCCTACATAATACTTCTCTCTGTTTTTCTTCTCTGCTTGTCTCCTCTAGTGTGACCTTGTGACAGTGGATGGGGGGCTCTCCGTGACACTTCATGCTGGTGGGTGTCAGCAGAGATGATGCTTGGCCTTCAGTCCCAGATGGCTCCCATATGGTTGAACGCACCTTTAGCTTCTGTGATTGATAAACACCCTCACGGTACACACTACACCCTCTTCCTTGCATATTCACTCAGTATGTTCTTGTTCTTAATAATACACACACACACACACTCACACACTCTAACCCTACCCCTAAACCTTCCCATCACTCACACACACACACATAAACACACACACACTCACTCTAACCCTATCCCTAAACCTTCCCATCACTCACTCACACACACACACACACTAACCCGACCCCTAAACCTATCCATCACACACACACACTCACACACACACACACACACACACACACACACACACACACACACACACACACACACACACACTAAACGACCCCTAAACCTACCCATCACTAACACTCACTCACTCACTCACTCACACACACACACACACACACACACACTAACCCGACCCCTAAACCTACCCATCACACACACACACACACACATTGTTTATAGGTTGATACTTTTCATAAGAGCGTCCTTGCTGCTTGACAGGTTTGTGTGATGAATAGTCGAGCGCTTGTCATTACCTGTGGTGTGCGTTCTGTTCTCCGAGCGTGTTTTAAATACAGCTTGTGTCAAGTCAAACGGTTCCTCCATTCAGTCGCCAGCCCTGCGAAGTGCTGCATTAGGAAGAAATTGTGCTTAGGAGGCAGAGACCACATTATGAGCAGCAAAATATATGACGTGGTGCAAGCAGCAGGGCACAGCGTTCTGCACAGTTTGGGTAAGTAACTAACTAACTGAAAAAAACTACATTTCCAGTAGCTTGACAGTAACTCAGACTTTTGAAAAATATTATATTTTCAAAATATATATTTTCAAGTTTCAAGGTAATTTTTAGTTACGGGAACGGGAAGGAACAGAACAGGAATGGAATGGAACAGGAACGGAAAGGAACGGAACAGGAACAGGAACAGGAACAGAACAGGAACAGGAACAGGAACAGAACAGGAACAGGAACAGGAACAGGAACAGAACAGGAACAGAACAGGAACGGAACAGGAACAGGAACAGAACAGGAACGGAAAGGAACGGAACAGGAACAGGAACAGGAACGGAACAGGAACGGAACAGGAACAGGAACAGGAACAGAACAGGAACAGGAACAGGAACAGGAACAGAACAGGAACAGAACAGAACAGGAACGGAACAGGAACAGGAACAGGAACAGAACAGGAACGGAAAGGAACGGAAAGGAACGGAACAGGAACAGGAACAGAACAGGAACGGAACAGGAACAGGAACAGGAACAGGAACAGGAACAGAACAGGAACAGAACAGGAACAGAACAGGAACAGGAACAGGAACGGAACAGGAACAGGAACAGGAACGGAACAGGAACGGAACAGGAACAGGAACAGGAACAGAACAGGAACAGGAACAGGAACAGGAACAGAACAGGAACAGGAACAGGAACAGGAACAGAACAGGAACGGAACAGGAACAGGAACAGGAACAGGAACGGAACAGGAACGGAACAGGAACAGGAACAGGAACAGGAACAGAACAGGAACGGAACAGGAACAGGAACAGGAACAGGAACAGGAACAGAACAGGAACGGAAAGGAACGGAAAGGAACGGAACAGGAACAGGAACAGGAACAGGAACAGGAACAGGAACAGAACAGGAACGGAAAGGAACGGAAAGGAACGGAACAGGAACAGGAACAGGAACAGGAACAGGAATAGAACAGGAACGGAAAGGAACGGAACAGAAAACTGACAAATACTACAACAGAAATACAAACATGAATCATGAAGTCAAAATTGGCCATTCTTATTTTCTATGGGATATTGCAGTATTTATTTAAATGATTGTCATTTTTTAAATTCATGTTCCTCATAATCTTGAATCAGAATATCTTGAAACTTCCCCTCCCTCTTGCAGCTTCTCTTCTCTTCTCTGATGACGAGGGCGGGGCAACCTGTCAATCACATGAGATCCACCAATTGCAAACCACAAATCTCCAATCAATTCCCAATGAACAAAAGTAAGACCGCCCTGCAGTTGTTCTTGTTTGAGAAGCCTTTTCACTCGGATTTACGATGCAGTAGAGAAGAAAAGACTAGTGCAACTTGTGTTTCATGCTGACTTTAATATAGTACATTAGGACTGTCCGTTCGAAGTCACAAATTGACTTGACAGATATCACTTGCTTGTGACTTGACAGGCTCAAAAGACTCAAAGTAGCTGGTTCTACAAATATGTTTATGCAGCATTATTGCTGAATGAAAAATTACTGCTGGTTCTGATGCAGAGGATGGGCTCATTGTTTCGAAATGGAAAAATGAGCAATGGAGCATTTGAATGTTCTCACGCAAACGGAGATGATAAACATCTGGACTCTGTGTTAGTTCCACGGCTCCTCCAGCTTGCTCTTAACGTATATATTAATGTCAGTTAGTTTAACACATGGCTTGTGAAACTGACTGATGAATTGTACTCATGTAAGCTATATGCAGACCAGAGCGCCTGTTGTGGTTAGTTAAGATGACTGTGAGCTTTGAGCTTTCCCAGTAGACTCATGCTGTTTTCAGAGAGGTCTGTGACCACTGCAAGACGCTCTGCTCGTGTTTTACATGCTGTCTAACCAGGTGTGATCTGATATATGGCGACAAACGTACATTGAATCTCTCTAGTGCTAATGTGAGTTTTTGTTCTAGCCATCTGGGACACTTTGTAAGTCGCTCAGTTTCTAGCCCTGCCCGCAATGAAATCTCATGGTTCTGAAACAGCATCTTAAACTTCAAATATGTTCTGATTGGCTTTGATTTGTTGCATTCCTGGGGCGTATTTTCTAAGACGTGCCTATAATCATCCTAAATGTAAATGTACGACAGTTTCAGAAATGTTACTATAAAAGGTCCATATGCACAGAAATGCTCCTAAATGCATCTTAAATTCAAGTGCAGTTTGTCATCGTCAATGTCAAGGAAATCCCAGCATGCTTTTCTAAAACGTATGTGTGGTGTCCCGGTTTCTGTACATCACTTATTATTATTATTAATGTCAGGAAATCACTAATATAAATGTGTTAAGTTACGTGATGTGATTATTGAAAAGCAGTTAAAATATTGCTTATTTGTGCATATAATTCATTATTAGGGCTGTGCAACGATTGATCGCGATAAAGGTTTGTGTTTACATATGTGTGTGTACTGAGTATAAATATTTTCGTATAAATACACACACATGCATGTATATATTTAAGAAATATTTGCATTTATATACTGTATATATATTTATATATAATTTATAAATATTTTTTATATATAAATAACAATTTTCTTAAATATATACATGCATGTGTGTGTATTTATACATACGAAATAATTATACACAGTACACACACATATTATGTAAACAACACAAACTTTTATTTTGGATGCGATTAATCGCTGCACATTCCTAATGCATATCATGATTGCCTACTTATCCAACTGAATTTAGTACACATATTCTTCAGTTGGCGTCACGTTAGCATTTGTATTTATAAATCCTCACTTTTGACATAGGATCAAATCCATCATATTTAGGATAAATACATGCATTTTATAAATGAGGCCCCCGCTCTACTTTTTATTTCCTTTTTTGGGAACTCTGAAATGCATAAATCATGCATGTAATTGGTTGTTTTACTTATATTGTGATGCCTTCTTGATTACATAGAAGAGCCAGTGTCCAAATTTCATTAAAAAATAAGAAATAAAGAATGGCGTTCATTGGTGCAGGAAACCTTCTCATGCGAACACCTCATCAGTATTATCTCGGGTTGGCGTTATCGTTATGACAGAAAATCTCAGGGAGATCTTTAGACAAATGAGTGTTCTTTCCAGCCCCGCTCCGAAGTCCTCCATGAGATTAATGTGATCCCTTCAGGAGGGTTGAGAGCACCAGGATGACAGAGTAATTGCTCCTCTCCGTTCCTTGTGCCTGCGGTAGACTCATATAATCGTATAAATATTATATGGACTGCATTATCTTTATGCCTTTGATTTTCATATTCAACATGTAGTAGGATATGAGATATGCTTTTACTCGTCCAGAGGGGTCATTCCTGTTCTGAGGAACGTTCTGAACTTTAGAAATAAGTTTAAAAGTGACTAATATGATTTTTTTGTCTTTAAAAATTGTGTTTAATATGTTATCCAATATAATAAGACATATATTATAGGGAGTGCACAGCACGAAAGACCTATGTTTAATAACCTAAACCAGAAGCCGTTCACCATATTCCACTCGTGGCTCTGCACGTTATCTTTTATTTAATTGGCCGGTTTTAAATTTCTCTGGCACTTGCTGTGAGGCTTTTAAACCAGATATCGGTGTCCTATAGCACTGCGTTGGGCGAGAGAGCATCCATCAACCCTGCGTACGGGATGAGAAACCTTTAGCTCACGTCTCCATTGTTCTGGGAAGGTCATGTGCAGCGGTGTGGAATGAGAATGGAATGAGATGACAAGGCCGAGAGATAACACACCACTGAGGGGAACCTGGGTCACGGCACTTTGTTTTACTGGATCTTTAACACCTCTTGTGCATGTGTATTTTTTCCCCCCCAGAAATTTCTGAGAAAGAAATCTCCTTTTTCATGATGCCTGTCATCTATGGGAGCACACAGCAACTCTACTCACTTTAAATGTCGCCCTGTTGGTGCTTGCTGGAAAATTAGCCTCACAAACATCAAATGATCGTCATAAAGAATGGAATAGCAATGCATTTTTTTTTTGATGGTTTTATGGTGTTTGTTTGATCACTTTTTTTTCCTTTTGTGCATGTTTTATTTTTTTCCCCCCAGAAATTTCTGAGAAAGAAATCTACTTTTTCATGATGCCTGTCATCGGTAGTCATGGTGACTGTTTGCATAATGCATGCGTTGCACTCGGAGTCACACAAGAGCACGGTGCAGGTGTTGATTTTAGCAGTCATAAAATGTTCTCTGACTGGATTTTGTTCACAGAAATGGTAAAACTTGCAAAGTGAAAAGGGCTTAGAGATAAAATACCAATATTCTACTGGCTGTTTCCAAACTTACTACTCTTAAAACCAGCCCCTGACAGGATTTGGTGATGCAATCACAAGAATTACTGCAAATGCAATCCATTATTAATCAACATTCATTATTCGCGATAGCTTAAGGCTTCATCTTATATCCGCAATATTTGTGCATAATTTGAAAAATTAGCATAACAAGTATGATATTACCCTCAGCATGGCAACCTTAACTGCTAAAGAAATAAATAATGGTAACACTTTCTATGAAGCCCATGCTTATAATGAATATATTTATAAAGACTCATAAAGACCTCTACTGCATTACATTTATATTATTTTTATAATTACTTATAAGTCATGCATTTGCTTTTTCAATGTGCATAATCCATCATACACTGATTTATAAATGATCAAATGTAAAATAGTTCCACTTGTTTGCTGTACCAATTAGTTATCAATTATGTCTTTAATGGCTAATGTTTGCATTAGAGGTCATGAATGGTAATTTGGATTTGTTCAAATGTATATGGCATTTCTTATAGCAGTTTGAAATTATACTTAAAAAAAGTAAATGTATGTACTGTAACATTAAAACATTTTTTTCAACTGTTTATTAATGATTTCTGTTTTTTCTTTATTATTATTTCATTACAGGAACTTATGTTCATTAGTTACATTTACAAATAAACAACTTAAAATGTATAATGAGCACATCTTCATGATTTGCTTTAGGAAAATGTACTTAAAACCAGTGATGTATTTATAGCAGTTAGTTACTGTAATAACAATATATTTACTAATTTGACAGAAATAAATCTGAATTATTAAAAAGTCATTGTAACTAACATAATGGTGCATCTTTATAAATACATTCACAGAACCATATGACTGACTAATTAATACTTATAAATTAGTGTATAATGGAATATGAGCATGCACATTAAAAAAGCAAACGCATAACCTATAATTATAAAAATATTATAAATGTAACTACTGTATAACTGTTCTCATAATGCAGTATATGTCTTAATGAGTCAATACGTGTTTATAAAATAGTAATACTTATAAATGAGTATAAATGGCGCTATAATTCATTATAAGCATGGTATAATAGAAAGTGTTACAGGAATAATTTTATTCTGTGAACAGAAGTTCAGTTTATTTTCCTTCTTTTCTGATTACTTCATACACAAATGCATTTGACTTTGTTTTCTTGCGCCAAATATTTATATGCTCTCATTTTAAAATTTGAATCTGATTGAGGTAGCAAACAATGCAAAATTGGATGAAAATGAAAGTAAGGAATTAGAATAAAAATGCAATTCGAAAATACAAAAAATTATCGACTGGAAGTGTAGTTTTTATTTCAAATGTATTTTTTTATTTTATTTAAAATATCTTCATTTGTGTTCCACAGAAAAAAATAAATGCATAAAGGATTGAAACGACATTTTTGGCGAATCTGTCCCTTTATATTCATATATTTACATTTTTATTCATCATCCTTTTTTTGTGACCAACTCAGATTTACTCTAATTAAATATTGATAGTTGGTGACATCATTGCAAGTTTGATCAAATAAGCCGCCACATTCCACCTGTCCTGACATCATTGCATGACATCATTAATTCTCACCAATAGCAATATAGCTACTGGAGGTCGAGCTAAATAAAGTGGATCTACCTCATTCCTCTCAGTTTGCCCATGCAAAAGCTGCTCTTGTCTGATTGTTTTTTCGGGTTACAGAACCGAGGAAATTCAAGGTCTCAGGGCGAGTTTACAGTGAGAGCCTGGCCTTAATTAGAAAAGGATGATGGGAGGGAGTGCAGAGAAACAGGCTTGGAAGGCAAAGATTTGCTCTGGGATCAAAGGGTAGATGAAGGATGACAAATATCTGAGAGCCAAAGACTGCTGGAATTCCTTCTAACCCTCGGGAGACGGGAGAAGGGGGGGCACTCTATTCGTCTTTCATTTTTGCAACGCTTTTCTTGTTTGGCGAAACAAGAAAAAAACATGAAAATAAAAAGCAGGTGGAGTTTATTTGTTTAAAAATCCTAACAATCTGTCGAAGCGTAGCACTGATCTGCATCCAGATCGCTTCTCTTATGCATTGATGTGGTGTGGTAATTATCAACTCATCTTCTCCGTATGCAAGAATTCGCAATCAACAACCCGCTGTATTTCTGCGAGGCAAATCTGCATATTCATTTGCTAATATCCTCCTTCTGTTGAATGTTGCTCACTTGTTGACTACCAACAGAAGCTGAATGCTGAATGCAAAGTGAGGCCCAAAAAACAGGAAAGCGAGTCTCTAGGCTTTTCCTGATTTCAAACATGCACGCTCCCCTCGGCTTTGGGAAAGCATCCCAGCTCCTTCACTGCGGGACTCCTGATGGTTCACACACTTCATCCGTTCAAGCCTGGGTGGGTTTTTTAAGAGAGAATTCACTGTGCTTGAGCTCTAGACGACTCAGGCGTCGGATAAAGACAAGCCTCTCTGAAGACGTGCCAGAAATGGGACAGGGCTTTGTTAGAGGAGCGCTTACTCAGAAAAATAGCGTTTTGGATGGGAATTAGGAATATGGAATTTATTTTTGGTCTTGTTTATTTCGCTTGGGCCTTCACTCTATAAAACACTGGGTTAAAAACAACCCAATTTGGGCTGGGTTAATATTAGGACAGAACACATGTTGGGTTAATGTTACCCAGCAAATTGGGTTGTTTATTTAACCCAGCATACTGGGTTGATTCATTAAGTGCCAGCTTTTTTTTTTTTTTTTTTTTTTACTTTAAACTTAATTCCTCTAAACTTTGCAAGATAATTCCTTTATTTTCGATAATATTTAACAGTGTAGCATATTTTATGTAGTTTTGAATACATATTGCATACATTTAAGCTTGTTTAACACTGGGTTGTTACACCTGACCCAGGATCTGGGTTACACAATAACTACCCAAACACTGGGTTGTTACATCTGACAAACACTTAAAAAATAACCCAAAAAATGGACCCAAAAGACTCAATCCAGGATTTGGGTAGAAAAATAAGCCAAGATTTTTTTAGTGTATTGTTGAGGAGTTTGCGATATAACTCCACTGGCTGATTTGCGTTCGTGTTCGTGTGGCTAAAAGTGCTGCGGATATTTGGGGAACAAAGGAAATTGCGTTCACCTCTGAGTTTTAAGGGTCATAAAGAGAGTTATTGAAGTTTTTCCTCCGAACCCTTGTCAAAGCGATGACATCGGGCCCTGCTATATGTAATAGACTGTTGGGGAACAAAGACTAAATTTAGCCAACGTCTTAAACAAGTCCATATGAACAAAAGACATCTGGTCTGATGGAACCCATCTGATTCTGGTTCCTAACCTTTGCACGAGTTTCCCTTTAATTTATTTGAAACGTATGAATATTCATTGCAAATGTACGGTAATGCAATGACAGAAGTTGTTAAGACCTCGTTTTCAAATGCCAAAACAAACAGTGCCAAAAGAAATGTTGCAGGAACTCCTTTCCAATCGCATGACCTCCTGCAGGTCTCATTGCTTGTTTAAAACAGGACGTGTTTGGCTCTCAAAGGCCTCTTTGCTGCCACTTTTTAAAACTTTCATTGCATAATCGCTCTTAGTGAAGAAACGTTGAAGGGAGTTAAGCAATCCCAACCGTCTCAATGCCTCAATGCATAATGTTTCTGGGCCATGTTGTGTGTTGAGTCAGTGAACTGCTCTCTATCTGAGAAAGAAATGTAATTAGGGGGACAGAGTTATGGATTGCAGTGTTCTGCTTTTTCAATATCCGGCCTCAGCTGCACAACGGCGGTCTCGTTGATGTTTCCAGCACAAGTTCCCTTGATTTGACTTTGCTAAAAAAATAAAATAAAAAAAAAAACAGAAAATAAATCCAGACCACACTAGAGTTTTATAGCTACTGCAATACTGTGCCAGAAAACAACTAAGCACGACTGTAAAATGTTTATAAGGTTGTAATCAGTTTTTGTGTTGATTTTGAGTGATGATTTACTCAGCAATGCACAACATTTGCTGTTGATGCTGGGAATGGCAGGGTATTGATTCTGTTGGTCTCATATTAAAATAAAACGCCAGATAGTATGTAATCAGCACATGGCATCTGTTATAGGCATCTGCATTTCATATTTTGAAATGATGCATAAAGCTGTTTTAGATATGTGGACGTCCATATTGAATTCTGTTTAGTGCAACTTGGAAATTGATCTTGAGATTATGGATTTCTCTAATTCAATATCTCTTTTTTTTCTTCTCTATGTCTGAAAACACAACAGAAGGTTGCAGTAATTATCCATAATCCTTATGCTAAGTGTAAACCCACTGCTAGAGAAATTTGAAAAGAGAAAATACATAATTATGGATTAGCCTGTTGAAAAGACTCCAGCCAGAAAAGACGCATTGAATTGATCAGAAGCGACAGTAAAGACATTTATAATGTTAAAAAAAAGATTTCTATTGAAAAAAAATGCTGTTCATTTGAACTTTCTTTTTATCAAAGAATCCTGAAAAGAAAATGTATCACGGTTTTGACTAAAATATGAATCAGCAGCACAACTGTTTCCAACATTGATAATAATCAGGTTTCTTGAAATCATATTAGAATGATTTCTGAAAGATCATGTGACACTGATGATGCTGAAAATTTAACTTTGATCAAAGGAATAGATTACATTTGTCAAATTAATATATTATATATTATTCAATTACATATAATATTTAAAAAGTGTTAAAATGTTATTTTAATTTGTATAAAATTATTGTATTGTGTTATAATATTTTTTATATATACCGTTTTTACTGTATTTTTAATCAAACAAATGCAGCCTTGGTGAGCAGAAGAGACTTCTTTTTAAATCATAAAAATCTTTTGTATGATAGTGTATTATTTTTATATGTTTGTTGTAGATGCAAAATCAAACATACAAAATCAAGGCATTGAAAACATTAAACCTTTGGACAACTTCAGAAACATTTGTATGTTTGAGAATGTTAAATTACAGTTGATTGTATTGTTTCAACGCATTCTCATCCCAAGGCGTCATTTAATTTACACTTTTGACCATGCGTCAACTAACTGACGCTAAAGGGTGCCTGTAGCGTCAGTTAGATGACGCTTCCGTTATGGGTAGGTTTAGGTATGGGGTAGGGCAGGCGCGTCTCATGTTGACGCTAAAGGGTGCCATGTGCGTCGGATGTAGACGAATGGTCAAAAGCGTCAGTTACATGACGCCCGAGGATGAGCGTCATCTAAAAAGGCACCCTTTAGCGTCAGTTAGTTGACGCATGGTCAAAAGTCTCAATTAAATGACGCCTTGGGATGAGAACGGGCTGATTGTTTTAATAATGGCATCAAATTTATTAATACTTTTACCTAAATTGACATTATAATGATTTTATTATGTTCCAAAGAACTATTACACACACACACGCACGCACGCACGCACGCACGCACGCACGCACGCACACACACACACACACACACACACACACACACACACACACACACACACACACACAAATCAGTAAATGAGAAAACACATGTTAATGTTTCCCCATAACATCATCAGTGTTCCACTGATTTTTCATGCATGTTGAGGCCTGATGATAACAATATTCAGCCGTGCAAATGACGTTTATTAGTCCCATCTGGTCTCCATTTATAAATACATTTTACTATTAAAAATGTCTTTCTTGGACAAAGGGATTCTGTCTGAGGTTTGAACTCTTGTTTCTGACGAGTCGTCTGAGGATTAATCCATTAGTCTTATATATATAAAGAACTTTATATGACTTTATTTATTATGACTTAAATATGTTGATATTGTTTGTTTCAGCGTCTATTTAAAGGTATGAAAATGTAAATATGAGATCATCCTGGCTTAGCATGACGGCCATGTGGTCTCCAGCTGAAAACCACTTCAGAACCATCAAACAAGACCAGATTGACCAGTGGAAACCAGCCTGATGGCCAACTAAGAGACAGATTTTATAGCAGGATTTACGTACAATTTCCCACAAATCTTGCTTTTCCACTTGTGCAGCACATGAGCAGTAAATATGTACATCTGTTTATCTGTTTTGTCTGTGTTTTCCTTCTTGTTTGTTTGGCATGCAGATATTCTCACAGGACAATAATTCCTTACGTGGTCTTGCACCTCTTCAGGACATCGTTGTGCTTCAGATGATCTTCAGTCCCATCTCTGCTTCTCTCTAATGTGAGTTTTTAAATAATACAGGGATATGAATGTCTGAGGGCTTCGTTTGGCACAGATTCATTGTCTTTCCAATAGACTTTGATGGGTCTTACTGTGTTAAGAGAGCAGCAATTCCCAGACACTCTATTCTCCTGCGCTTCCTGGATTTCACTTCTCCTTCGATATAGCATTACACTGCAGAAACTCAATTTAAAATGTTTCAGTCCAATGCAAGTTTATTTTGACACTGTACATCCAATTCTCTTTGCTGTTTCCCCTTCTAACTCTGTACGAATGAAAGAAAATGCAACTAAAATGTTACATTTTGACTTTGTTTCTTCTCCTTCAAGTCATTTCAAACTTAATTTTGTTGAAGGAGAACTTTTCAATGCTTTCCATAAGCACACTATTCGAATGAACTAGTTTTATGTTTTTTAGACTATGTAAGTCACTATAAACTGTCACTGAAAAGAAAAGAGCATGAAGACTTTCCATTTGTATCCCACAGAAGAAATATAGGTTTGTATGACATGAGGGTGAGTAAATGAGGGCAAAATAAAAAAAATTGCCCATATTCCTTTATATTTCTTTATCTTGTGTAAAAAAAACACATGCGTTCCTTAGTGTAAAGTTAAATATTTCTCCTCTACTGAGTACACTTTTTTGTGCTTTAAATCATGCAAACCTTTTTTTAAATGGCTTCTTTCTCCACCTCACCTCGTTCCAAAGTTACGCGAGTAAATCGTGATATTTATTTTTGCCTGTATTATTATGATTCTTCTTCAGAGAAAATCAAGAGATACTTTGCGTAAATAAATACGTGTTGCATAGTCGAAAATTTGATTGTGTTTTAAAGGATTAGTTCCCTTCAGAATTCAAATTTCCTGATCATTTACTCACCCCAACGTCATCCAAGATGCTCACGTCTTTCTTTCTTCAGTCGAAAAGAAATTAAGGTTTTAAGATTTTTCTCCATATAGTGGACTTCAATGGGGTCCAACGGTTTGAAGGTCCAAATTGCAGTTTCAATGCAATTTGGATGAGCATTTGTGGTTAAAAAGTATGTCTATATAATGTTTTTTCTTTTACATTTTTTTGAAAATGACAGATCATTCCTCTAGATAAGACTATTCCTCGGCTGGGATCGCGTAGAGCCGTTGAAGCTGCATTTGGCCCTTCAACCCGTTGGACCCCATTGAAGAAAGAAAGAAATGTACATCTTGGATGACGTGGGGGTGAGAAAATGATCAGGAAATTTTTATTCTGAAGTGAACTAATCCTTTAAATCATGCAAACACTTCATCACTTCTTTCTCCCCCTCACTGCGCTCTCATTTTATTATAACAACGCAAACAGGATTTATTTCTTGACCGTTTGCTGAAATTGAAGGGATGCATTGTGTGTGTGGCATCACTCAGACTGAAACCGTGTGTGTCGTCCCCCTTGTCATCACTCAAGGCCTTTTCTGTTCAGCTCTCTGACTGGTAATTACTAGCGCTCATCTGTGTCTGCCTAATAAACATCCCACTGGAATTCCTCAAGGACGCTCTTCCCCCGAATCCCACCGACACGATGACCATTTCTCAGCTGTCATTTAAGCAGCATCCCACGTAACTCTCGTCCTCCATCCCATCTTCTCTGCTCTGTGTTGAGAAGAGCTACAAATTCTGGTTAATTGACAAATTTGTTAATGTTTCTTCTAGATTAATTGATCCTATTCATAGTTTTCTCGTGAAGTCACACTCTTATAGAAACGCCCACCTTTCCTCCATTGACCGTCAGTCATTTTTACCAGGTTTGTGTTAAGACAGATATTAGAAGAATAATTTCAATATACACCTTATTGGTATTGCATATATTCAAGCAAGCAGATGAGCTCAGAATATAAACTCAACACAGTTTCTTGTTAAGCGTTTCCTATAGGTCACCATTATAAAGAAAACGCTTGTTTAGCGAGTTGCGTTCATATTCTGAGCTCATTCGCTCGCCTGTATATAATGCATCATCAATAAGGTTATACTGAATTTGATTTTTTAATATCACACATACATTAAGGCACTGTTTTTTTATAATGTTGAGCTATTTTTAGAAATTGAAATAGGGCAGGTGGTGCTGTATATGACTCTGAAGTGTCCAGAACTTGCATTTTGTTCACATATTATTGTTTTTCTTTTTTTTTTGAGAGGAGATCTAAATATTCATGTCTTGAAACAGATGGAAATTTGACAGGCCTGTGCCTCAGTTGTATGGATGTTTTGCCCTCCAGGTCTCTGTGCTGGTCACGTGACTGAAAACTATGAATAATGCTATTTTTATGTCCTTTTTGATCCATTCATTTGAGCTTTGAACATTGGGCTAACCAATGGTGTGAGTTTGGGGCAGGACTATCTGTTTCAAGTCCCCTGTGGTGAAACTCAAGTTTTTAATGTTGTTTATATGTCTATGTGGTGTTTTTAATACGCTTTAAGACAGATCATGTGTAAGTTCATAAGTCGACAGCATTACTGGGTATTTTCTGCTTAAAACTGCAGTGAACCAAAGACAGTCTCAAAAACACGGTTTGAAATCGCTGGTGTTTCTGACGTCACAAACGACCTTGTAATCAATCAGTGGATCTCTGAGTGAGTGAGTGAGTGGAGGCGGGGCTCATTTGCATATTCACAAAGCCACGAGGCAAGGGTGTCGAGTTACATTCAAGGAATTTTAAGGCATGAAGAAAAAAATTTCACGGAAAAAAAAAACATTTCAATTTGTCATTTTGGTGATTGGTCATTTGGTCATTTTGGTCATTTAAGGTATGAAATGATATACTACAAGAGGACTTAATCAGTGGTAGGCAGGGAGAGTGTTGGGTTTGAAACAGTCTTTATTTTTATCTTTATTCAGTCAGTGATTCAGTCATCATACCTTGAGTAAGGCTGATGGCTAAAACGCTGGTTTAATAAGCCTAAAGGACGATAACTATAACGATAAAGAAAAACGATATTGTTGGAATCACTTTCAGAAAGATTTTTTTTCAGCTGATGAATGATAAAAAGATGGCATTTTTATTCACTGTAAAGCCAAGCTTCTAGCTTTAATATGACACCTATTTAGTGTTGGTTAAGCAAGTGGGTAAGTAACATAATAACCTTTTAACTTATTTTTCAGTCTAAGCTTTTCCTGGTCAGTCACTTTTTATCTCAGAATTGCGTGATGTACAGTAAAGTCGCAATTGCGAGTTATAGAGTCAGAATTGCGATAAACTCACAATTGTGTGTTATAAAGTTAGAATTGCGAGATATAAAACTCACTATTATGAGAAAAAAAAGTCAGAATTGCAATTTCTTGCAATTCTGACTTTATATCTCGCAATTGCGACTTTATATCACACATAAAGTCACAATTGCGAGATGTAAACTTGCAATTGTGAGAAAAAAAGTTGCAATTATCTTTTAAAATGTTTTATTCTGTGGAGGAAACAAGCTTCCATAAAATGCAGATATTGGATATGGGTCACTTTTAAAAGAAGATGTAAGCTGGGCGGATATAGTCAACAGATATTGGGCATCAAGACCTCAGGGTAAATGCGTCCTCAGATCAGTGAAAGAAAGCAGACGTTAAAGACGCGTTAATGGCGTGAAAATTGTTTTTTTTTTTCTTAGCAAGAGACACTTTACTTTTGCGAACTTCTACAGAAGAGTTTCATCTTTATGAAAGTCATCCTTCTGTAGCCATGACAGTAGCTGGGTAAGGATAAGATCATCAATCTTGGGTTCAGTGACTTCCTGCCGATTTATTGGGCTTTCAGTGTCAAAGGTTGACGATGTGCACATTCTGTCCTGGCATTAACGGCTGTATGACAGCTGTTAGAAAACTGTAAATAACCTTGAGCTTTTAAGCGCTCGAGAGTTCAGCTAAATTTACGGACGCGAAGATATCCTGTGGAAGATCTTTGACGTTGGAACGGGATCAAGAATTTTAGAGACGGCCCCTGAAAAACATCATAAAGCCTCGTGACCTAAAAGAAGTTTGATGTTGATAGTGGTACAAAGGGTTAAGTGAACTACGGCTGAGCAACATTGTGAACAGTGAATCAACAGTTACATCACCGTTCAAAAGTTGGGGATTAGTAAGATTTATATTTTTAAAAGATTCTTCTGCTCACCTTAAGGCTGCATTTTTGTAGATCAAAATTGCAGTAATGTTGTGAATTATTGGTAAAATTTTAAATAGGTGTCTATGTGAATATATAGTAAAGTGTAATTTATTCCTGTGATCAAAGCTGAATGTTCAGCATCATTACTGTCAGTCTTCAGTGTCACATGATCCTTCAGAAATCAGGAGAATATGATGATTTGCTGCTCATTATTCTTTTCTTATTATTCACATAACCATCATAATAATATTTATTAGGTTGATCATCATTTTGCTGCTCAAAATGTTATGAAAACTGTGATAAATGATCTGTTTTAGGATTCTTTGATGAATAGAAAGTTCAATAGAACAGCATTTATTTGAAATTGAAATCTTTTGTGACATTATAATTGTCTTTTAATGTCATGCTTGATCAATTTAATGCATCTTTGCTGAATAAAAGTAATGTTTTTTCTCAAGAGAAAACAAAAAACAAAAACATAGTGATCCCAAACTTAAACATGGCTTTGATTTTTTTAAACTAGATTTTTTTTATCATGTTTAGTTCTTACATTGAATGTTTTGAATGCAACAATGACTGTTTGTTTGAAACCTTTCAAACAAATGCATTTATTAGCCCAATTTAAGGTATTAATATAATGCAATTAACAACAACAACAATACAAAAATATTATTATACATCACTTCCGGTCCTTGAATTTGATTGACTGAGCTTCATTCAACAGTGTTCATATAACCATCTATCCATGCATACTGAATTTCATCAGTAGACTCAAAATATCAAGATGTATTTGAGCTGGTCCAGCTCTAGGCATAAACACAGTTCAGACTGTGGTGATGATGATGTTAATGGAGTGAAATGCTGAGCGAGTACATAAATCCATTAGAAAGCTCAATATAAGGCCCACGCTGCTCAGCCAGGCCCGTCCATGATCACCTACTAAACTGCGTGTCTGAAATGAACCTGCCCATAAATTGAAGTTTGAAGAGGTTGGCGTCTTAAGACTAATCAGAAGTGCACAGGAACACATGGCCGTGTGGTGAGCACATGGTCTCTTTACAATAGTGTGTATATCCCGTCTAAAGCTCACCCCCGTCCGTGTGTCACAGGATTCAATTAATCTCTCTCTCTCTCTCTCTCTCTCTCTCTCTCTCTCTCTCTCCCACACACTCTCTCTCTCTCTCTCTCTCTCTCTCTCTCTCTCTCTCTCTCTCTCTCTCTCTCTCTCTCTCGAAATGTGATTACAGACAATGTTTTGCTCCCTGTAGGAGTTTTGCACGGCCGTGTTATTTCCTCTGGCACAGACATTATCAGCGAGACAAACTCGCCAAACATTGTCCCGTCTCTCCAGTCGATATCTGCATCCCAAAGCCACCTTTGTCATTTTAATTTTGTCTCTGCCGACTCTGCTGCCTGCTGTATGTTTTCGCCGAGGCCCGGCTCGCTTTAAACTCGCATATATCAAATCCATATTGACCCGGCGTGCTGAAGGCTTAAGAAGCTCTGGCAGAAATCGATGGCCTCCACCGCCGAGATCGGCTTTATCTGTACTTTCCGATCCGTAACCGAGCGTCTCTGCTGATTCATGTTTACAAAAACACACTCGCCGCCAAACCTCCCAATTAATGGCCGATTGGCTAAACTGAAGGGAGTCAGACAGCTGTGGGTTATAAATATGGAAAGAGAGAAACAAGAGCCTGATGGCGTTTGAGATTATTGGATTTATTACATTAGTTCCAATTCGTTCTGCGTTACTGTCCGCACTGATGATTAAAACAGCGAGATGCTGGATCTTGATCTCTGTCAACACCTATTGTTTTATTTCGGTTATTTTTTACAGCCATTTACTCTGTTGCCGTCATACTATGTAAGTTAGAACAATACAGAAATTACAGAAAAATACAGAAAACCAAGTGGACTAATACTGTAACTGCACTTCAATTCTTAGAAAGTCCAATGGGGTTCTAGAACACTAGTGCTCTTGACTCCGTTTTAAAGAACACTTCATGCCAAAACATTTCTAAATAAGGAGAATTGGGAGAATAAGCAATACTTTCATGTTTAAATTCCCCTTTAGTCAATAATTATATCCCTTAAAACCCATCTTTGATCACCAATATGAATAGTTTTACCTTGAAAAAATAAAAACTCCATGCCTAAAAATAGCTCGAATGTAACTACACCCTTGCTTCATTTAGTATACACGGTTCTATGATTATGCAAATGAGCCCCGCCTCCACGCACTCACTCACTCAGTTCAGAGATCCACTGGTTGAAACTGTCTTTGGTTCACTGCAGTTTTAAGGAGAAAATACTCAGCAATGCTGTTGACATGAATATGCACATGGTTTGTCTAAAAGCATATTAAAAACACCACGTTTACAAGCTGTTTGATTCATAAAATTCAATCAAAATAAAAAATAAATTGAAACTAAATCCATAAAGTGATCCCATGAAGGGAATCCTTAGCCTGGATGCCAGCCGAGCTTAGCCCCGCCCACAACATTTGAGGATGGGAAGTTCGGTCTAGACTTGATCCGTTGTGAAGCAAGTATGCTGAACCAAAGCTGTTCGGACAAATCAAATTGTCTGTGCGGGCTTTATACAATGATGGACAGATTATCAACCGTAACGTAATCATCCACGTCAACAAAGAGCGCTTCGGTTGAATTTGTTTACAACAAAGATTGGCTGCCGCTGGAGACTTGAGATGTGTGGATTCAGCCATCGCATCTGTTATGGAAGATGTAGACAGCGCATTCATTTTAAAAGAGTAAAAGAGCACGATCTAGGCATTTGTCGATCGGAAAGATGTTTTTGCCGTCCTTTGGGATTCGGTCCAGGATCGGCAAGTAGGGCCAGAGGTGCGTGGGAGGGAGACTTGGGATTTGAGATCTCTGATGAACATTGGGAGCTTATTCTCAATCTCACTCACACATCATCTATATGTGCAAGTGTAAACATAGGGTTTACTATACAAATGCTAAACTTGCTAAAATATACCCCTCTGTCAGCGATGCATGTAATAGGTGCAAGCAATCACCAGCAGATCTCATTCATATGTTGTGGGGATGCCCTAAATTATTTGATTACTGGACTAAAATATTAAAAATTTTCGGGGATGCCTTTGCCATAAATCTTGATACAAATCCACTTCTGGCCATTTTTGGGATGACTGTTGATGTTAACCTTTCAGTAACGGTTCAAAAGGCTCTAGCCTTTACTACTTTACTAGCGAGACGTCTCATACTTTTGAAGTGGAAACATGCCTCACCCCCTTCTTTTGATACATGGCTAAAAGAAGTGTTCACTTGCATTAAATTGGAGAAAATTAGACTGTCACAGACTGGTTCTTTAAAAACCTTTGATAAACTGTGGCGCCCCTTTTTAGATTATGTACTGGCTAACTATCAAGACACTTAGGCTGAGCATTTATTTTATTTTATTTTAATCTGCAAAATGCTTTGTTTAAAATATCAATATTGTGTCTGTTGTTGTTGTGTGTTTTTTTATTGGAAGCTGTAGGTTGTTTATTTGAGGGAGGGGTTTATTGGGGTATTAACAGTGTGGAATGATAATTTCATAAATTCAGTGTTAATATCTCTTGACTGGATGTTCCAAGCAGGAAAACTAATAAAGAGATTTAAAATAAGAATCCTTTTTTTGGCCAAATTAAATGGCATTTAACAAAAAAAACATCCAAGATAGTTTATAATGTGAGGGAAATGTTGAATTGTATTCATTCTGATTAGAATAATTTGAGTCAGTCGGTGAGTCGTTAAAGAGCATGGTGTTTTGAGGAAAATGTTCATTTAAATTCATTCACCATAACCAAAATGATTGATGATAATTGAAAAACAGTTTACATAGTATTTGTGTGTGCCGTGTATTATGCTTATGCTTCCAAGAAATGTCTAAAAACATATTTTTTTTACATGACAATTTCACTTGATGCACAAATCCTCATTTACATTCCTATTTCCTTTTTTTCATCTCTATATTCTAGCCTACAAAAATGTGTATTGAAGCACCTCTCGTGTTTCTGCCACATTAGGATTAATCGCTTTGTTGTATTCCTCAATTCTAAGATGGTTTTGATAAGTGTTTGCTTAAAGCATAAATGTAAATGCTTTTTTAAAATATCACAAACTGATGAAATTGTTTGAGTCTCCCAAGTATTAGTAATATGATGTAAAGTAGCAGCCTATAGAGCGCCCCAGGGAAGTAAAGGCGTTTTCTAGTTACTGCACTCGTTTTGGGGGTAAAGAAAGCAAGATTTAGATGAATGGATTAGGGTGACCTACATGTAACTGTAAAAGCATTGGGCTGGTAGCTAAAAGGTTGTACGTTAGAATTACGGTGTGGTTTGGGTCTCTTGGCTCTTTTGATCCGGACCAAAGCAGAAAATTATACATTTAGCAAGAATGCATTATATTGTAAAAATTCATCAAATAATCTGAAATATCAGCATATTAGAATGATTTCTGATGTATCATGTGATCCGTTGCAGTCCATCTTGCCGCTTTTAACACAACACATTCAGTGTGAATGACCTTACTTTTTTACTTTGCTTAGTGCTTGTGTAAAAGTTCAGATCCTCCACTGATAATTCCCAGCACTTCTTTCTAAATATCTTTACATTAGTCTGCGCTATTGCCGCGGGCGCTTATTTCTTCCTGTTTGACATCTGGTGTAGTCTGTGAGTTGAACATGCTGGAGTGGAGATGATGTCAGGCCCACATAAGAGTTTAATTATCAGCTGTTCGGCTGGGAAACGGCTCTGTAGAGTTTGGCTACGTTCATCTTTTTCCTCTCATCTGAGACTTCTCCATGAAAGGAAATGGTGTGTTCTTGCGTAATGGTTGACGGGGCGAATTAAAACAAACTCAGTCACTTATTACCGATGTTCAGGATGTTTTTTACCATTTCACTGTATAAAATATATCATTTATCATTGCTTATAATAAATAATTTAGTTCAGAAATGGAAACATTACAGAAAATTACATTTTCTAAAGAATGCATATAAGTCGATGCTAAAGAGATTTGGTTTTTGCCCTGCTTAGGTATTCTGAATGGTTTTTAGTGCATTAATAATGTGGTTGCTGGGGTGTTCCAGATAGTTGCTCAGGTTATTAATATTCTGGGGGTGTATTGCAGAAAGATCCTAACTTTAGAATCCTATCTTATCTGTTTGGGAACCATGGCAGTTTCATTTAGAATCTCATTTAGAACAAAAAGCTATTACAGAATAACATTTCCTAAAAAAAGAAAATAACTCCCTAAAATCCTAAAAACTGTCTACGTTTACACGTGGCAGGCTATTTTCATAAACGGACATTTCACCCTCTCCGTTTTAAAAATAACATTGTGCACACCCGTCAGTTTTCAGAAAAGTGTTTGTTTACACGAACCCGTGTATAAATGCCGTCAAGAGCATGCCAGACCTGTAGGTGGCAGTGTAACGAGAAGCTCAAGCCCACGTTAGCCAATCAGAATCCCGAGAATAGCATCAACAGCAACGAATCACTTCCTCTTTCTCTTTTGGACAAAGATGGACAAGGAAACAGACGAAAAGGGTTTGCTAACATAAATGCGACTGCTACTCTGAATGCATCTATGATCACCAAAGCCAAATGAGAATGTAAACAATCGTCTCACTCTTGACGCAGTGCAAGTTCTGTCGCACACTGTGACGACGGCTGCCTAAAACTCAGTTTTTATCAGTTTACATGCAAAGAAGTTTTCCAAAATATCCACTCTAGCCGGAGTTTTTAGAAAGAACTGTTTTCAGAGGCGAATTCTCCATTTGCGTGTAACGAAGGGCACAAACGAAATGTCTCTGTTTTTCAAAATAACCATGTAAGTGTAAACAGGGCCCCAAATACAAAGTTTTGTGATAAAACTTTAGAAGACGAAGGCTGATTGATCCTTTACTTAATCTACTTGCAATCACATCTGATTGGTTCCTGCTGCATCAGTAGCCAATGAGCTCGCTGGTCAAACTTCAAACACTTGGTCAGCATTTTCTGTAGCAGTCGCAGCGCTTTCAGAAACCCTCCACTTCCGCAGCTCCACCTGTATAGATCTGCTGCGGGTAATTCATGTGTTTATTAATTATACAAGACAAAGAGCAGCAATGTTTGATGGTGAAGAGACTTTTGGAAGACCCAAACAATGTGATGGGTTTTGATGACAAAATACTTGTAAATATTTCCCTACAGACTCCCACAACATATGATATTGCAGTTAGTGCTCAAATTGCTACCAACATTACAAAGACCAATGAGCCGCCACAGAGCATTTCCACCAATGTGTTTTTGTGTGTGTTTTCTTTTGCAAAAGGCTATTTTAAAAGTGAGCAATAATAAAAATTAATGTCCTTTTAGAGGAGAGAGAGGGAAACAAAGATTTTATGTTTAACAGATTTAAAGGACACCATACAAATAAGGAAAAACAAAACATCTGAAAGGACATTGTCACATTGCAAAATAACTGCAACCGTGTTCAGAGATCAGGGAAGGAGGTCCGCAAGAAATGCCCATCATGGCTGGTTTTCGTGCACGTCAGCAAGTCATTGACAGATTTTTTTTAATTCATCCCTATTTTGCCCGGTCTTTAGAGCATATTTCCCAGATTACTTATTTTATGATTTTTTGTTTTTTGTTCATTCGTTTAATTTAGATGTGTATTTCTATTTTTTTCTTCCCTTTTTAATTATTTCATTTATTCATTTAAACAAAACACGAGTACAACAAAGTGTACAATAAAGTACAATCAAAACCTGTATATTATACTTACGTTGCAGTGTAATGTGTTAAATCTAGATAAAAGTGTAATCTGCCGGTTGTCCTGCAGGTGACCTCATAAATCTGTCTTTTACGATGCTCTTGGGGATTTACGATTACTCCAGAGCACTCGTAGCTCTACGAAGATTTTCAAGTGCTACTTAAGTTACGATGCTTTTGCGAAACAGACCATAATATTAAGATCAGTCGTACGATCGTTTTTACGATCAATTTAGGCTTACGATGCTTTAGGGAAATGCATCCCTGATAGATGATTATCGAACTCAATGGAGCGCTTTAAGATTTCCTAACTAGACATAAGGTTTTGTAAGATAAGAATCCTAAATCAAGTTAAGATTTGCTCTTGTAAAACGAATTTGTGTAAATTCTAAATTAACTTGCCATATCTTAAGATAAGTCATAGATAGGGCCCAAGTCCTTTCTGCACACTACAAGACTACAACACTCTTCAAGTGCGCTCTGCAAGTAGTCATAACAATTTTAAACTGTTTTTTAAATCTTTTTTTGTTTGTGATTATATGGCTAAAGAAAAGAAAAGACAACTGTAAATATTTAAAGAGGTAATGAATTTAGAAATCAAATTTTCCTTGATCTTTTGACGTGTAAGATGTCATATAAAGGAAATCCTGTAAGTTTCAGAACTCAAAACTTCCTTGTTAGTCCAAAAAAGATTTTATTGAGACCAAGCTTCGAAGACGACTTGTTCCGGATTTTGTCACATTATGACGTAATAGTGCGATGAAAGACCGCCTCTGCAGAATCAGATCAATGCCTATCTCTACATCATTGTGAGATACAGGTACAGAAGAGATCCTGTTCTTTGAGATGCAGGATCACTAAATTAAAAATAACATTACCTTCCAAAGGATCCTAATGCCATGAAAGTGTTTATTTGTTTTCAATTATGAATGTCTGTTTGTTTGGTGCATTTCACTGTGGATTCTTTGGTAAACATGATTTGCGAACAGACATTTACTGCAAGATATGAACACAACAGTAATGCCACAACATGTAAGTAGCTGTGTTAATTCTAATGCCATCTGTGATTTCTGATAATGTAATGATTCATACAGTGAGACTCATCACTGCAACCTTTCATGCGATGGCAGTAGATCTAAATATAATTCTATAATCAAAACTTTTCATGATTAGTTAATTTCAACAGTTGTAATAGTAAAAAAGTGTTCGAGAGAGTTCCACATGTAATATTTTTTTCATATGCAAAGATGTTAGCCAATCACAGTGGGTGTTTACACTGAAGTCTCACAGCAGACACGCCCCTTCCAACAAAGCGTTAAAATCAGGGTAGGAAAATGCCTTGTATTTCTAAATTATGACCATTTTTATGTAAAAACAATATAGTAGTAACAATATAAGTGCTCCTCAGGAAACATACAATATTTAAAAAGTGCAGTTCATGACCCCTTTAAAGCTTTGGTTTTGTAGTGTGCATCTTGTAATTTCCATATAAATGATTGCAGGATGAGTTACATGCCAAATTTTAATACTTTAGATAGTTGTTCAGGGTCACAGTCTGAAAACACATCTTGTGTTTTTCTCTTAATGTTTTGGACTCAGCACATTTGGTTAAATGTCAGTGATCTGCAGTTGTGAAATGTTGAGCACTCTGATAAGATCTTCCGTGCGACGGCTGTTGAAAGAGCAAACGCTTCTATGAACCCCAATGATATGAAACGCTTCTCTGAGCCCTAATAAATAACGTCCTTGTTTTCTCACAGCTCTACCGATGTGCACGCAGAAAAATCGTATTAAGATGAGCGGCATGAGAGAGTAAAGAGCAGGAGCGTTTAATCTCTGCTCTGAGAGCTGTGTGAGTGAAGTGAGGAGGTGATGCAGAGAGAAACGTGATCCAGATCACAGTACAGTTACCTCACTGAACATGTGCTTTTAATAAATCCACTTTATGGGAATACTTGCACATGTGAATACAAGGGTCAACGCAAGAATACGTCGTTATCACAAAATGATCAATGCATACTGAGGAAATATGCCATCAGAGCCTCTGTTAAGAGTGTTTCTATCTTTCTATCTTTCTATCTTTCTATCTATCTATCTATCTATCTATCTATCTATCTATCTATCTATCTATCTATCTATCTATCTATCTATCTATCTGTCTATCTGTCTGTCCGTCTGTCTCGATCTATCTGTCTGTCTCTATCTATTTATCTATCTATCTATCTATCTGTCTGTCTCTATCGATCTATCTTTCTGTCTGTCTGTCTGTCTCTATCTGTCTGTCTGTCTCTATCTGTCTGTCTGTCTGTCTCTATCTATCTGTCTGTCTGTCTCTATCTATCTGTCTGTCTGTCTATCTGTCTGTCTCTATCTATCTGTCTGTCTGTCTGTCTCTATCTATTTGTCTGTCTGTCTGTCTCTATCTATCTGTCTGTCTGTCTCTATGTCTCTATGTATCTATCTGTCTGTCTGTCTGTCTCTATCTATCTGTCTGCCTGTCTGCCTGTCTCTATTTATCTATCTGTCTGTCTGTCTTTCTGTCTGTCTCTATCGATCTATCTATCTGTCTGTCTGTCTGTCTGTCTGTCTCTATCTATCTGTCTGCCTGTCTGCCTGTCTCTATGTATCTATCTGTCTGTCTGTCTTTCTGTCTGTCTCTATCGATCTATCTATCTGTCTGTCTGTCTGTCTGTCTCTATCTGTCTGTCTCTATCTGTCTGTCTGTCTCTATCTGTCTGTCTCTATCTGCCTGTCTGTCTCTATCTATCTATCTGTCTGTCTGTCTGTCTGTCTGTCTCTATCTATCTGTCTGACTGTCTGTCTGTCTCTATCTGTCTGTCTGTCTGTCTGTCTGCCTGTCTGTCTCTATCTATCTGTCTGTCTGTCTGTCTGTCTGTCTGCCTGTCTCTATGTATCTATCTGTCTGTCTGTCTGTCTGTCTCTATCTGTCTGTCTGTCTTTCTGTCTGTCTCTATCGATCTGTCTGTCTGTCTGTCTGTCTCTATCCGTCTGTCTGTCTGTCTGTCTCTATCTGTCTGTCTGTCTGTCTGTCTGTCTCTATCTGTCTGTCTCTATCTGTCTGTCTGTCTCTATCTATCTATCTGTCTGTCTGTCTCTATCTATCTGTCTGTCTGTCTCTATCTATCTGTCTGTCTGTCTGTCTGTCTGTCTGTCTCTATGTATCTATCTGTCTGTTTGTCTCTATCTATCTGTCTGTCTGTCTCTATCTGTCTGTCTGTCTGCCTGTCTCTATGTATCTATCTGTCTGTCTATCTGTCTGTCTGTATCTATCTATCTATCTGTCTGCCTGTCTCTATGTATCTATCTGTCTGTCTGTCTGTCTGTCTGTCTGTCTGTCTCTATCTATCTATCTATCTATCTATCTATCTATCTATCTATCTATCTATCTATCTATCTATCTATCTATCTATCTATCTATCTATCTATCTATCTATCTATCTATCTACAACCCCAAATCAGAAAAAGTTGGGAGATTTTGTAAAATGCAATAAAATCAAGAATATGTGATTTGTTCATTCTATTTAACCTTTTATTAGCTGACAAAAGCACAAAGAAACGTTTTCCAATGTTTTCACTGACCAACATAATTGTATTTTGTAAATATGAACAAATTTGGATTTTGATGGCTGCAACACACCCCAAAAAAGTTGGGACAGAGGCCAAATAAAAGTGAAAAGATTATCCAACTATTTTGAAAAAGTCCACAGTGATCAGGTGAATTGGTAATAGTTGAGGGTATCATGTTTGGGTGTAAAAGTGCTTCTCAATCTTTTTAAGCAAAGATGGGTCATGGCTCATCACTTTGTGCCAAATATCTTTGAGAGAATTGTCAAACAATTAAAAAAAACACATTTCTCAATGCAAGATTGCAAAGCATTTATGCCTTTCATCATCTTCCATATAATATCGTCACAAGATTCAGGGAATCCAGAGAAATCTCAGTCTGTGTTGGGTAAGGCAGGAGACCTCTGTTGTATGTGCGTGACTTTTGAGCCCTCAGATGGCATTGCACAAGATACCATCATGCTACTCTGTCAGATACAGCCACATGTGCTCAGGAGTCATTTGGAAAACCATTTTCACTGAACACAGTCTGACGCTGCATCAAAAAATGCTACTTGAATCTCTGTTACGTCTCTGGAGACACCAGCGAGTTGTCTGGGCCTGAGCTCATCTCAGATGGTCTAGAGGAAAGTGGAAATGTCTGCTGTGGTCAGATGAGTCCATGTTTCAGCTTGTTTTTGGGAGAAAATGGAATCGAGTTCTCAGTCCCAAAGACGAAAGGGACCAACCAGACTTTCACCAGCGACAGGTGCAAAAGCAAACATCTGTCCTGGTATTGAGGTGCATCATTGCAAACGGTATGGGTAACTTGCATTATTGTGAAGGTACCATTGACATGGAGGCATATATTTGGATTGTACAGAGACATAAACTGTCATCAAGATGACATCTTTCCTGGGAAGCAAGACAGTGCCAGGCCTCATTCTGCACGTGCTACAACTGAGTGGTGTCTAGACTCTGCACCACAGAAGGGATGTGTCTGCCTGTTACTGCAGTCCAGATATGTCTCTTATGGAAAATGTATGACCCATCATGAAAAGGAGAATGTGGCAATGATGACCACAGACTGTTGAGCGGCTGTCGTGTATCAGACAAGTTTGGGCAAATATTCCACTAGCAAAACTCCAACAATTAGTATCCTCAACTCCCAAATGACTAAAAAGTGTAATTAAAAGGAAAGGTGATGTGACACAGTGGTAAACATGTCTCTGTCCCCAACTTTTTTGGGGTGTGTTGCAGCCATCAAAATTAAAATTTGTTCATATTTACAAAATACAGTTATGTTGGTCAGTGAGAACATTGGAAAACTTTATACTTTTGTCAGTTAAAAAAAGGTTAAAAAGAATGAACAAATAACAGATTCTTGATTTTATTGCGTTTTACAAAATGTCCCAACTCTTTCTGATTTGGGGTAGTATCTATCTGTCTATCTATATGTCTGTCCTTTCCGTCTTGTTCATTCTATCTATCCTTTGTTCTGCTATCGTTTTATCGCTCTATCATTCTATTATTCTCGGTCTATAAACATTCATAACGTCAAGATTTTTAAAACTCTTCCCCCCTCTAACACTTTCAAACAAGCCTTTGTTACGTTGGCATGCAAAGATTCTCTTTTCAAATTTTGCTTTTCTAGTTTCTAGTCTTAATTAGTCGCATGAATTTTAATTACTTGCATTCAAATTCTAATTGCAATTCTGCAACCTGTTTGCAAAATCAGGAATTGAACTGAAGTTCTCATTGCAGCTCAGAATGGTGCTCATCCGCGTTCTGTAACCTTGACTCTCCTCGCTTCTGAACGAGCCACAAATTTAGTGTTTCAAGGAGTCAGGAATAGTATTTTAGCCTTTAGCTAAATACGATTGTTTTTTTTTTCTTATGCATGATATTTTTTATTTCTTATGCATATGTTGTGATTATTTTATGGTTATTTGAACTCCTTTTCTATGTAAAGCACTTTGAATTTACTTTGAATTACCATTTTTTTAAATTTGCTATATAAATAAACTTGCCTTGCGTTCTGATCCTCATGTGGGGAAGAGGGTTTGATGGGAGCTTCTCTCTTCATATTCATTCCTATAAATGTGAACGACACGTTGACCTCTGCTTCTGTAGGCGTCTGTCGAGCCTCACACCAGCCATTATAGCCCAGAGTCACAACCAGCAACAGTCATTAAATGTATTATGCCCTTATGTCAGAATATATATAGACTGACGTCCTGACGGGGTGACAAACAGGTCACTGTATTATTCCTGCAGAATGACTTCACCCAAGGCCTTTTCTGCTGATGGAATCATTTTTTAATTTGTATATTAAAATGGCTTTTTTTTATTGTGTGTGTGTTTGTTTACACTTTGCAGGGAAAGTAACTAAGGGTTTGTGATGTTATAAGGATATATGACAGATGTTTTGCTCCAGTGTTGTTTTTTTCGTTGAGACTTCTAGTTAAAATTCACTTACTGATATTTTTCTCTAATATTCCTTAGAAGAAATAGAAATATACACAAATGAGTCAATAGTTGTCATACAGTGAGACTTTACAGAGATAAAATGAATTTAGATAGCCATTCAGATCATATATTTTAGAGTTCATGTTGAGTTCTCTAATAAATAACACCATTTAAAAAAAATAGATTAAAAATGCAAAATAACAAATTTTTACTTTTAATATATTTTTGATTTTAAATATTAAACATTGTATTGTGCATGATTCAGTAATCAGTTTGTTTGTTTGTTTTATTTTGAGTTAATTTATTGTTTATTTATTAAAAATAGTAAATGCTGTATATACTGTGTTAATTATTTGTTTTTTATTGATTTATTTAAAAAATAGTAAATACCATTAATTATGAGCAAGATTTAGTAATCAGTTTTTATGTACTTATTTGTTTATTTATTTAATTATTTTTGTTTATTAAAAATAGTAAATGCTTTATATACTGTGCATGATTCAGTAAGCAGTATATTTATTTTATTTTTTTGTTTAATTAATATAATTTATTTTATACTAAATGCCGGATATACTATGATTCATTAAGCAGTTTATTTATTTGATATTTTTATTTATTAAACAATAGTAATGCTTTATGTATATACTGTGCAGGATTCATCAAGTATTTTATTTATTTATTTATTTATTTATTTAAATGCTGCGGCATTCTGTAAGTATTAGCATTGCCTGTTGAATGGTGCATTGTGGGAAAGAGGACAGCACTCTCTCTTCCCCTTCCCAGATCATCGCTCCTCTTTCACAGATACTAGTCAGAGCTTGGGAAACACACGTAACCTCCCACAAACTGCCAGTCAATCAGATAGCAGCGTAACTAATGAAAAGCGTCACGAAAGTGACAGAGAGATTAATGAAGTTTCCCATGCTGCACTTTGCATGTGGTTCTCCACGGGCTCCTCTGGGCACAGCTGCTGTTAAATGCTATTCATGGTGACAAATAATGCACTATCTCAGCAGTGACACCTCCAAGTCAAGGTTAAAAAACACATTTGCCAGCCTGGATGAGTGGAGGCTCTGCGACTATAGATACGGAATAAATGTATTTACTCGCAGCGGGATGGAGGCGGGACGAGAGGCACAGGAGCGATTGGGAATTCGGGATTAATTGAAAACATCTGTGCAATGATGCAATATATCTGCCGTCTCTTATAGCGTCAGGCGAGCGTATTGTACAACCCGTAGAGGAATTGAGTTTTGTTGCTGTTAGTGCTTTGTTTTTCCTCTCTCTTTTACTCTACGAGTGGATGAGAATGTGTTAGGATCTGTTTTTCTCTGCATACGTGTTTGTTTTGTTGTTTGCGAGCAAAGCCTCTGATTTGTAGGCAGTAAGTGTGGGAGGCTTTCGAACGGTCAATTCCTCCTGACCTTCAGATTGAATTACAGTGAACCAATCAAGGAAAGATCTGAGAGAGAGCCAAGAGGGGAATCAAGGTCAAGTGTACGTGTGTTTTTGTGTCCGGGATGACATATTCTCCTATGGTCTCTGCTACGGGCGGACGGACACCACCCTTAACATAAAGGAGAGACGCACACAGACCAGCTCGTGTCAAAAATAGGGGTAGGTTTATTTAGTAGGTCGGTTAACAAATACCGGGTAGGTTCTTGAAATACAGACAGAGTTACAAAGGCGGAACGCTTTCGATTCCCGGGGTGGACTGCAAAAACTCCTACGACAGACAGCACGGCAGTGCATCGACTCCATTCTCAGGCTCTGTGTGCGCCCTTAGGTGTGGTTCCGGAAAGCTTTTGTAGCTCAAGTATACGGCTGCTCAGGTGCGGCTCATCTGTAATTAAGAGCAAGGGAAAGTCAAACACTCAAACACATATGTAGAAACACACAGCAGAGCTGGGGAACGTAACACCCCCACCCCGAAATGGTGACTTGTCGCCATACTCTAAACATGGGAAATTATTTATTTTTACTCGAGCCTTCTATGTTCAGCTTCCAGGCATCTGTAAAGGCCTATGAAGAAAAAAAAATAGAAGGTCAACTCATAGGCAATACACAACTATGTGTAACAAAAAAAAGGAGAGAAAAAAAAACATTTATATGTTTTCCTTTTTTTTTTTAGATTAGCAAGCTCAATAAATTAAAGTAAATCTCTGAGTAAATAACGAATATATATACGAGTAATATATATATATATATATATAAATTATCACTATTAGGTATTCACTCTGGACAACGCATCTGCGACAATATTGTCTACTCCTCGGATATGTACAATTTGGAGGTTAAACGGTTGAAACAACAGACTCCAGCGCATTAACCTACGATTAGAATTGTACATGCGACTGAGGAACTTGAGTGGATCATGGTCAGTATAGACCTTAACTGGATGTACGGTAGAACTCAAGTACACTTCGAAGTGTTGAATAGCCAATACTAGAGCCAAGGTCTCCTGCTCGATGGTGGAGTACCTTCGCTGGGCAGAATTAAATTTCCTAGAGAAGAAACTCACGGGATGGTTTACATGGTCTGCACCTGACTGCAACACAGTACGGCACCGGCGCCTACGTTGCTAGCGTCCCCAGCAAGCTGAAACGGTCTACTAAAATCTGGCGCAGCGAGCACGGGAGTAGTCAGTAAGAGAGACTTGATGTTTTCGAATGCTCGGTTACAGGACTCTGTCCATTCAAACTTAGTTTTGTGGCTCAATAGGCTAGTGAGGGGACAAACCACAGTCGAAAAGTTCGTACAAAAACTGCGATAGTAGCCTACCATTCCTAAAAATCTGCGTAACGCACGCCGGTCGCAGGACGCAGGGAACTCCTGAATAGCGGCTACTTTAGCCATTACTGGCAAAACATGTCCCCTACCAACTATACGCCCCAAGTATGTGACAGTGGCTTTTCCGAATTCACATTTTGCTAGATTAATTGGACAGTCTACGGAAAAGCTCTCGAAGTTGCGTCATGTGTCCGGACCAGTGTGTACTATATAGGACTATGTCGTCCAAATACGCCTCGCAATTTGCCATTCCAGCTAAAACAATATTCACTAAAGGCTGGAATGTGGCAGGTGCATTCCGCATTCCGAAAGCCATAACTTTATAGTCCATAAACGCATCGGGGGTCACAAAAGCTGATATCTGTTTTGCCCTTGGTGTAAGGGGCACCTGCCAGTAACCTTTTAGGAGGTCGATTTTAGTGACAAATGTAGCCGAGCCAACACGGTCCACACAGTCATCCATCCGCGGTAATGGATAGCAGTCTGGCACAGTGATGGCATTAACACGCCTGTAGTCCGTGCAAAACCTGTAAGTCCCATCAGGTTTTCCAACTAAAAGGCACAGGGAACTCCACGGACTAGAGCTAGGTTCGGCAATATTATTCTTTATCATGTACTCAACTTCCCGTTTCAGGATAGCTCGCTTTTCTGGGTTTACTCTATATGGGTGCTGTTTAAGCGGGTCCTTATCACCCACGTCTATGTCATGTTCTAGAACGGTGGTCACAGTCGGAAAATCTCCAAATAGTTCAGGAAAATCATTTATCACACACGACACATCAGCTGCTTGAGAGGGTGTTAAATGTGGCAAATGATTTACAATAACGGACAGCATAGTGGAGTCTTTAAGTCGACCTTCAATCACGCATCGCGATGGAGGAGTCACCTCGTCATCATCGTCTACCAGTGAAGTCGGCAATACGGGGACCTCGACAGGACCGGGTACGTTAAAGTCACACAAGCTAGTTTTAACCTCTTGACATGTAAAATATGGTTTAAGCATATTTACATGACAGACGCGAGACTGTCTTTGCCTGTCTGGGGTTACAATTACATAGTTCAGATCCAATATTTTTTTTTCGACAATATATGGTCAATTGAATCGTGCCTGAAACACAGAACCGGGCACGGGTAAGAGAACCAACACCTGGTCTCCAGGTTTAAACGAACGGGCTCTGGCTTTGCGATCATACCACGTTTTCATGCTAGATTGTTTTTTTTTTTTAATTCTCTCAAGCGAGTTCACGCGCTCTGTATAGACGGGAGCGAACGTCACCGATAAATTGTACTGGGCTACGAGAGGTAGGCTTGCTCATCCACTGATCTTTAATGACGCTTAAAGGCGTGCGAACATCATGAGCAAACACTAGTTCTGCAGGGCTGAAACCAAGTGACTCTTGCACGACCTCCCTAGAGGCCATAAGCATCCAAGGTATCGCATCTTCCCAGTTCGCACCCATCTCCAAACAATATGTGCGCAGCATCGATTTAAGTGTTTGATGGTAGCGCTCGAGAGCCCCCTGACTCTCCGGATGGTACGCGCTAGAAATGCTGTGCTTAATTTGGAGCGACTTTAGGACTTGGGAGAAGACACGCGAAGTAAAATTTGTACCTTGGTCCGTTTGTACGATTTTCGGTAGCCCCACAAAAGCAAAGAATTTTAATAGAGCCCTGAACACAATTCTAGCAGTGATTTTCCTCAGAGGCACTGCCTCTGGGAAGCGAGTAGCAGTACACATGATTGTTAACAGGTACTGATATCCACTTGTCGACTGTGGAAGAGGACCAACACAGTCAATGACTATTCTCTCAAAAGGCTCACCCACGGCAGGTATTGGGTACAACGGTGCAGGTGGAATTATCTGATTTGGTTTACCCATAACCTGGCAGACATGGCACGTCTTACAATACTGCCGCACATCACGCTTCAGCTCCGGCCAGAAAAAGTGACGAAGAACGCGGTTGAATGTTTTAGTCACACCTAAATGACCAGAAACACCATCATGTGCAATACTCAGAATTGTATGTCTATTTTCAGTCGGCATAACGATTTGCTCAACGTCATTCTATTCATTACCTCTGTGAGGCGTCCACCTCCGCATAAGTAAGCCGTCTCGGACAAAAAAAACTGAACTCTCATTGACACCGCCTGAAACAGATTGAATTGCATTATAACATGAAACAAGAGAAGGGTCTTTTTGTTGAGCTCTAATAAGTTTCTCTAAAGACAACGATACATCTGGTTCTATTGTTTCTCCCCTGTTCCTCACATGTACAGGACTACTGCGGTACGGAGCGGAAGTGGGTTCCAGGAGCCTCTCACACTCCGCAGGGTGAGTAACGAAACTGTCACTTAGGTCGACGTCAAGAGGAGGTACCGCATCCCTCATCCCTCGAGTCTGCGACCTAGTGACAACACTGGCGGGAAAAACCTCTGGGAATTTTTGCGCACACTCATCAGGACACTCTTGACTGAGTGGCACAGACACAACCTCGGGGGGAACACCACCACGGCACCACACGTTTCCACCGGCTAGATTGTTGCCAAGGAGAAACGTGACACCGGGGACTGGCAAAAAGTCTTGAACGCCAACAATCACGTCACCACACACCAAATCTGAATCAAGATGCACATAATGCAAGGGAACATCGAGAAAACCCATCTCGATTCCTAGAACCAGGACACTACTACCTGTTGCGGTCTTCTCAGATAACGGCAACAAACCACGGAGGAGGAAAGACTGCGCAGCGCTCGTATCCCGCAAGATGCGAACAGCGACAGCTCCCTCGCCAGACACAGATACAGTCCCATTCGTCAGAAAGGGCTTGTACATGGACTGGGTTTTCTCTGATTTTAACTCAGCATGGAGGACAGGTGAAACCTTCGGAGAAGAGTTAACGAGACCCATTGGCTTTGTGGATTGTTTTTTCTTTAATACTAAACAGTCTGCGATGATATGACCAGGTTTTTTACAATAAAAACAGTGTCTATCCTCTTGTTTTATTGCACTTTTTTATGTCTGTATCAGAGGTCACAGAGGGATTAACTTTTAAGCGAAAACGTTCTCTGCCAACGTTATGCATCAAAACGTATTCATCAGCAAGGATAGCGGCTTCAGATATCGACTCCGCCTTCTGCTCAGCTAGATAGGTGGCGACTGCAGTTGGCAGACAGTTCTTAAATTCTTCCAAAAGAATTAATTCACGCAACTTCTCCTGGCTATCAACCTGTTGTGATGAGCACCAACGATCAAAAAGGGCTGCCTTATCTCGACCAAATTCAACAAAAGTTTGACGCTCAGTTTTTTTTTAATTCCTAAACCTCTGTCGGTAAGCTTCAGGGATCAGCTGATAGCTTCTCAGAACTGACGCTTTCACCACATCATAGTCACCGCTCTGTTCTACTGTTAACGATGAGTAAGCCTCCTGCGCCTTTCCTACTAAAACGTATTGCAGGAGGAATGCCCACGCAATTCTCGGCCAATTTAAATTGGTCCCGACACGCTCAAAGTGTGGAAAATATTTTTCCACATCTCTTTCCACAAAAGGTGGTACAAGACGGATGTGGCGAGTGATATCAAATAAATTAGGGTCAGAAGGAGGGACATCTTCCCTCTGGGCCTCAATTTCTAACTTCCTCAACGCTAGTCGACTTTCAAGTTCATGCTCACAGACTTGTGCTTGCATGCGCTCACGGTCATACTCAATTTCTTTCTCTTTAATATCTAACTCCCTCAAACGAATCTGCAGCTGTAATGCTTCCATCGACACGGGAGATTGTTTCTCTATAGGAAAAATGCCCTTACCCTGCAAAGTAAAGCGGTTCTGATTGTCTCTTTGCTGCGTTTCTCAGCAGAAGTGAGCTCTACCTCATAAGTTGCAGCCAAATTTAACAACTGCTCTTTCGAAAATTTTAAAAATAATTCAGTAGAGGGTTCTTTAACAAATGCTTCCTCTGTTGCCATTCTAAATGCGAAAAGACGCTCAAATCGAACCAAAATCACGTAATAACAAATAAAATATAAAAACTCACCAAAGCAGATTAAACTGCGACTAAACTACAATGTAGCTAATGTCTAAAGTGGTCAAACGAAAAGCACAATATAGGCTACAAACGACCACGAATTTTAACGTCCACCCCCTAAGTTTACCCAATACGCTAGTATAATCTGAATAGGCTACACCAGCGCTCACTCAAATAGGCGATATGCCAATATATAACACAAGCTATACAGCTAAACTAAAGAGTATTCTGATAAGCAAAAATGTTGTCCCACTTCTCTAACTAACTACATGAAAAACCAAAAATAAATCCTAAATATCTACGCAATCTTCAGTGGCGTACTCAGCTCGAGGCTTCCCACCGAGCCCCCTCCTGAGATATCCACCAAAAATAATATAAACAGTCAACTAAACAAATGAACAGACAATCATAATTGCACACCAGAACACTCACCAAAATGTTGTAGCCCTCGCAAGTTCCGCAATTCACACTAAACACTAAAGTCCGATTAATCAAATTATTAATCCCGGACGAGCCCCCAATATGTTACGGGCGGACGGACACCACCCTTAACATAAAGGAGAGACGCACACAGACCAGCTCGTGTCAAAAATAGGGGTAGGTTTATTTATTAGGTCGGTTAACAAATACCGGGTAGGTTCTCGAAATACAGACAGAGTTACAAAGGCGGAACGCTTTTGATTCCCGGGGTGGACTGCAAAAACTCCTACGACAGACAGCACGGCAGTGCATCGACTCCGTTCCCAGGCTCTGTGTGCGCCCTTAGGTGTGGTTCCGGAAAGCTTTTGTAGCTCAAGTATACGGCTGCTCAGGTGCGGCTCATCTGTAATTAAGAGCAAGGGAAAGTCAAACACTCAAACACATACGTAGAAACACACAGCGGAGCTGGGGAACGTAACAGTCTCACAAAGACACACTTACACATACCTACCTGTTCATTTAAATGTACTACCATTGACATGATAGTTCGTATATAAAGCTAATTATGATGACCTAAAATTTTTTGCAGTTTTAGAAAAAAAGAAAAACACATTAGTGGTGTTTAAGGACAGCATCACTATTATTTATTGCTAATTCTTAAAAGGGAAGTATGTCGTTTCTGTAACAATAGTGGCACCTAGCGGAATTACAAAATTAAAGCAAACGCCCCTTTCACGCACCACGCCTCCCCAACTCAAACATCACAATCACAGTTCTTACGGGAGCTTATAAAGGCATTTCTCAACAGGTAAAAGTAGGCTACTTTCAATAAAAGGTACTTTTAGCTGTGTTGCTATGTGTGATGAGTAAGCAATTGAGTCGGCTAACACTCTTGTCTAGAGCGAGCGCCAGCATCTCACTTATAATGAACACATTTTTTGTGCCACAACTCTTTGAGGCTGTTTACACTGGACACATCAATGTAAACATTATAAGCTGGTGCATTGGTCTTTCTGAAAAGGTACATGATGTTGTATTGAAGTATTGTATTGCATTTAATTTTAATCTCAATGCTGTTCGCTTTGATGTTTTCATGACCTGTTTAATCTTTGAAGGTCTAAATGCTGTAAATGTTGTCTTACACTCCTGTAACTGAAGCTTCCACAGCAGCAAAACACTCCCTGGCTCCGCCTGTTACAGTAGCCACGCCCCAAACTCTCCGCCTGCTAAAGTAGCCACGACCAACACTCTCCACCTGCTACAGTACCCACTCCCCAAACTCTCCGCCTGTTACAGTAGCCACTCCCCAAACTCTCTGCCTGTTACAGTAGCCACTCCCCAAACTCTCCACCTGCTACAGTAGCCACAACCCACACTCTCCACCTGTTACAGTAGCCAGGCCCCAAACTCTCCGCCTGCTACAGTAGCCACGCCCCACACTCGCCTCCTACTACAGTAGCCACGCCCCACACTCTCCACCTGCTACAGTAGCCCCGCCCCACACTCTCCACCTGCTACAGTAGCCAGGCCCAAAACACTCCACCTGCTACAGTAGCCAGGCCCCACACTCTCCACCGGTTAAAGTAGCCACGCCCCAAACTCTCCACCTGCTACAGTAGCCACGCCCCAAACGCTCCACCTGCTACAGTAGCCACTCCCCACACTCTCCTCCTGCTACAGTAGTCACGACCCACACTCTCCTCCTGCTACAGTAGCCACGCCCCACACTCTCCTCCTGCTACAGTAGCCACGCCCCACACTCTCCACCTGCTACAGTAGGCACGCCCCACACTCTCCATCTGTTACAGTAGCCACGCCCCAAGCTCTCCACCTGCTACAGTAGCCACTCCCCACACTCTCCTCCTGCTACAGTAGCCACTCCCCAAAATCTCCACCTGCTACAGTAGCCACTCCCCAAACTCTCCTCTTGCTACAGTAGCCACGCCCCTAACTCTCCACCTGCTGCAATAGCCACGCCCCACACTCTCCACCTGCTACAGTAGCCACTCCCCACACTCTCCACCTGCTACAGTAGCCACTCCCCACACTCTCCTCCTGCTACAGTAGCCACGCCCCAAACTCTCCACCTGCTACAGTAGCCACGCCCCACACTCTCCCCCTGCTACAGTAGCCACTCCCCACACTCTCCACCTGCTACAGTAGCCACTCCCCACACTCTCCACCTGCTACAGTAGCCACGCCCCACACTCTCCACCTGCTACAGTAGCCACTCCCCACACTCTCCTCCTGCTAGAGTAGCCTCTCCCCAAACTCTCCACCTGCTACAGTAGCCACGCCCCAAACTCTCCACCTGTTACAGTAGCCACTCCCCACACTCTCCACCTGCTACAGGAGCCACTCCCCACACTCTCCACGTGCTACAGTAGCCACTCCCCACACTCTCCTCCTGCTACAGTAGCCACTCCCCACATTCTCCACCTGCTACAGTAGCCACACCCCAAACTCTCCTCCTGCTACAGTAGCCACGCCCCAAACTCTCCACCTGCTACAGTAGCCACTCCCCACACTCTCCACCTGCTACAGTAGCCACTCCCCAAACTCTCCACCTGCTACAGTAGCCACGCCCCACACTCACCTCCTGCTACAGTAGCCACGCCCCACACTCTTCACCTGCTACTGTTGCCACGCCTCACACTCTCAACCTGCTAAAGTAGCCACTCCCCAAACTCTCCTCCTGCTACAGTAGCCACTCCCCAAACTCTCCACCTGCTACAGTAGCCACGCCCCAAACTCTCCACCTGTTACAGTAGCCACTCCCCACACTCTCCACCTGCTACAGGAGCCACTCCCAACACTCTGCAAGTGCTACAGTAGCCACTCCCCACACTCTCCTCCTGCTGCAGTAGCCACTCCCCACACTCTCCAACTGCTACAGTAGCCACGCCCCAAACTCTCGTCCTGCTACAGTACCCAGGCCCCAAACTCTCCACCTGTTACAGTAGCCACTCCCCACACTCTCCATATGCTACAGTAGCCACTCCCCACACTCTCCACCTGCTACAGTAGCCACTCCCCAAACTCTCCGCCTGCTTGAGTAGCCACACCCCACACTCGCCTCCTGCTACAGTAGCCACGCCCCACACTCTCCACCTGCTACAGTAGCCACTCCCCACACTCTCCTCCTGCTTCAGTAGCCACTCCCCACACTCTCCGCCTGCTACAGTAGCCACGCCCCACTCTCTCCTCCTGCTAGAGTAGCCACACCCCACACTCTCCACCTGCTACAGCAACCACGCCCCAACTCCATCTGTTACAGTAGCCACGCCCCAAACTCTCCACCTGCTACAGTAGCCACTCCAGAAACGCTCCTCTTGCTACAGTAGCCACGCCCCTAACTCTCCACCTGCTACAGTAGCCACGCCCCACACTCTCCACCTGCTACAGTAGCCACTCCCCACACTCTCCACCTGCTACAGGAGCCACCCCCCACACTCTCCATGTGCTAGAGTAGCCACTCCCCACACTCTCCTCCTGCTACAGTAGCCACTCCCCACACTCTCCACCTGCTAAAGTAGCCAAGCCCCAAACTCTCGTCCTGCTACAGTAGCCACGCCCCAAACTCTCCACCTGTTACAGTAGCCACTCCCCACACTCTCCACCTGCTACTGTAGCCACTCCCCACACTCTCCACGTGCTACAGTAGCCACTCCCCACACTCTCCTCCTGCTACAGTAGCCACTCCCCATACTCTCCACCTGCTACAGTAGCCACTCCCCACACTCTCCACCTGCTACAGTAGCCACTCCCCATACTCTCCACCTGCTACAGTAGCCACTCCCCACACTTTCCACCTGCTACAGTAGCCACTCCCCATACTCTCCTCCTGCTACAGTAGCCACTCCCCAAACTCTTCACCTGCTACAGGAGCCACGCCCCAAACTCTCCACCTGTTACAGTAGCCTCTCCCCAAACTCTCCAGCTGCTACAGTATCCAATCCCCAAACTCTCCTCCTGCTACAGTAGCCAGGCCCCAAGCTCTCCACCTGCTACAGTAGCCACTCCCCACACTCTCCACCTGCTAGAGTAGCCACTCCCCACACTCTCCACCTGCTTCAGTAGCCACTCCCCACACTTTCCTCCTGCTACAGTAGCCACTCCTCACACTCTCCACCTGCTACAGTAGCCACGCCCCACACTCTCCCCCTGCTACAGTAGCCACTCCCCACACTCTCCACCTGCTACAGTAGCCACTCCCCACACTCTCCACCTGCTACAGTAGCCACGCCCCACACTCTCCACCTGCTACAGTAGCCACTCCCCACACTCTCCTCCTGCTAGAGTAGCCTCTCCCCAAACTCTCCACCTGCTACAGTAGCCACGCCCCAAACTCTCCACCTGTTACAGTAGCCACTCCCCACACTCTCCACCTGCTACAGGAGCCACTCCCCACACTCTCTACGTGCTACAGTAGCCACTCCCCACACTCTCCTCCTGCTACAGTAGCCACTCCCCACATTCTCCACCTGCTACAGTAGCCACACCCCAAACTCTCCTCCTGCTACAGTAGCCACGCCCCAAACTCTCCACCTGCTACAGTAGCCACTCCCCACACTCTCCACCTGCTACAGTAGCCACTCCCCAAACTCTCCACCTGCTACAGTAGCCACGCCCCACACTCACCTCCTGCTACAGTAGCCACGCCCCACACTCTTCACCTGCTACTGTTGCCACGCCTCACACTCTCAACCTGCTAAAGTAGCCACTCCCCAAACTCTCCTCCTGCTACAGTAGCCACTCCCCAAACTCTCCACCTGCTACAGTAGCCACGCCCCAAACTCTCCACCTGTTACAGTAGCCACTCCCCACACTCTCCACCTGCTACAGGAGCCACTCCCACCACTCTGCATGTGCTACAGTAGCCACTCCCCACACTCTCCTCCTGCTGCAGTAGCCACTCCCCACACTCTCCAACTGCTACAGTACCCACGCCCCAAACTCTCGTCCTGCTACAGTACCCATGCCCCAAACTCTCCACCTGTTACAGTAGCCACTCCCCACACTCTCCACATGCTACAGTAGCCACTCCCCACACTCTCCACCTGCTACAGTAGCCACTCCCCAAACTCTCCGCCTGCTTGAGTAGCCACACCCCACACTCGCCTCCTGCTACAGTAGCCACGCCCCACACTCTCCACCTGCTACAGTAGCCACTCCCCACACTCTCCTCCTGCTACAGTAGCCACTCCCCACACTCTCCTCCTGCTACAGTAGCCACGCCCCACTCTCTCCTCCTGCTAGAGTAGCCACACCCCACACTCTCCACCTGCTATAGCAACCACGCCCCAACTCCATCTGTTACAGTAGCCACGCCCCAAACTCTCCACCTGCTACAGTAGCCACTCCAGAAACGCTCCTCTTGCTACAGTAGCCACGCCCCTAACTCTCCACCTGCTACAGTAGCCACGCCCCACACTCTCCACCTGCTACAGTAGCCACTCCCCACACTCTCCACCTGCTACAGGAGCCACCCCCCACACTCTCCATGTGCTAGAGTAGCCACTCCCCACACTCTCCTCCTGCTACAGTAGCCACTCCCCACACTCTCCACCTGCTAAAGTAGCCAAGCCCCAAACTCTCGTCCTGCTACAGTAGCCACGCCCCAAACTCTCCACCTGTTACAGTAGCCACTCCCCACACTCTCCACCTGCTACTGTAGCCACTCCCCACACTCTCCACGTGCTACAGTAGCCACTCCCCACACTCTCCTCCTGCTACAGTAGCCACTCCCCATACTCTCCACCTGCTACAGTAGCCACTCCCCACACTCTCCACCTGCTACAGTAGCCACTCCCCATACTCTCCACCTGCTACAGTAGCCACTCCCCACACTTTCCACCTGCTACAGTAGCCACTCCCCAAACTCTCCTCCTGCTACAGTAGCCACTCCCCAAACTCTTCACCTGCTACAGGAGCCACGCCCCAAACTCTCCACCTGTTACAGTAGCCTCTCCCCAAACTCTCCAGCTGCTACAGTATCCAATCCCCAAACTCTCCTCCTGCTACAGTAGCCAGGCCCCAAGCTCTCCACCTGCTACAGTAGCCACTCCCCACACTCTCCACCTGCTAGAGTAGCCACTCCCCACACTCTCCACCTGCTTCAGTAGCCACTCCCCACACTTTCCTCCTGCTACAGTAGCCACTCCTCACACTCTCCACCTGCTACAGTAGCCACGCCCCACACTCTCCACCTGCTACAGTAGCCACGCCCCAAACTCTCCGCCTGCTGCAGTAGCCACTCCCCAAACTCGCCGCCTGCTGCAGTAGCCACGCCCCACACTCTCCACCTGCTACAGTAGCCACTCCCCACACTCTCCACCTGCTACAGTAGCCACTCCCCACACTCTCCACCTGCTACAGTAGCCACACCCCAAACTCTCCTCCTGCTACAGTAGCCACGCCCCAAACTCTCCACCTGCTACAGTAGCCACTCCCCACACTCTCCACCTGCTACAGTAGCCACTCCCCACACTCTCCACCTGCTACAGTAGCCACTCCCCACACTCTCCACGTACTACAGTAGCCACTCCCCACACTCTCCACATGCTACAGTAGCCACTCCCCAAACTCTCCACCTGCTACAGTAGCCACGCCCCACACTCACCTCCTGCTACAGTAGCCACGCCCCACACTCTTCACCTGCTACAGTTGCCACGCCTCACACTCTCAACCTGCTAAAGTAGCCACTCCCCAAACTCTCCTCCTGCTACAGTAGCCAATCCCCAAACTCTCCACCTGCTACAGTAGCCACGCCCCAAACTCTCCACCTGTTACAGTAGCCACTCCCCACACTCTCCTCCTGCTACAGTAGCCACTCCCCACACTCTCCACCTGCTAAAGTAGCCAAGCCCCAAACTCTCGTCCTGCTACAGTAGCCACGCCCCAAACTCTCCACCTGTTACAGTAGCCACTCCCCACACTCTCCACCTGCTACTGTAGCCACTCCCCACACTCTCCACGTGCTACAGTAGCCACTCCCCATACTCTCCTCCTGCTACAGTAGCCACTCCCCAAACTCTTCACCTGCTACAGGAGCCACGCCCCAAACTCTCCACCTGTTACAGTAGCCACTCCCCAAACTCTCCACCTGCTACAGTAGCCACGCCCCAAACTCTCCACCTGTTACAGTAGCCACTCCCCACACTCTCCACCTGCTACAGGAGCCACTCCCACCACTCTGCATGTGCTACAGTAGCCACTCCCCACACTCTCCTCCTGCTGCAGTAGCCACTCCCCAGACTCTCCAACTGCTACAGTAGCCACGCCCCAAACTCTCGTCCTGCTACAGTACCCATGCCCCAAACTCTCCACCTGTTACAGTAGCCACTCCCCACACTCTCCACATGCTACAGTAGCCACTCCCCACACTCTCCACCTGCTACAGTAGCCACTCCCCAAACTCTCCGCCTGCTACAGTAGCCACACCCCACACTCGCCTCCTGCTACAGTAGCCACGCTCCACTCTCTCCTCCTGCTAGAGTAGCCACACCCCACACTCTCCACCTAATACAGCAACCACGCCCCCAACTCCATCTGTTACAGTAGCCACGCCCCAAACTCTCCACCTGCTACACTAGCCACTCCCCACACTCTCCTCCTGCTACAGTAGCCACTCCCCAAACTCTCCACCTGCTACAGTAGCCACTCCAGAAACGCTCCTCTTGCTACAGTAGCCACGCCCCTAACTCTCCACCTGCTACAGTAGCCACGCCCCACACTCTCCACCTGCTACAGTAGCCACTCCCCACACTCTCCACCTGCTACAGGAGCCACTCCCCACACTCTCCATGTGCTAGAGTAGCCACTCCCCAGACTCTCCTCCTGCTACAGTAGCCACTCCCCACACTCTCCACCTGCTAAAGTAGCCAAGCCCCAAACTCTCCTCCTGCTACAGTAGCCACGCCCCAAACTCTCCACCTGTTACAGTAGCCACTCCCCACAGTCTCCACCTGCTACTGTAGCCACTCCCCACACTCTCCACGTGCTACAGTAGCCACTCCCCACACTCTCCTCCTGCTACAGTAGCCACTCCCCATACTCTCCACCTGCTACAGTAGCCACTCCCCACACTCTCCACCTGCTACAGTAGCCACTCCCCATACTCTCCACCTGCTACAGTAGCCACTCCCCACACTTTCCACCTGCTACAGTAGCCACTCCCCACACTCTCCTCCTGCTACAGTAGCCACTCCCCAAACTCTTCACCTGCTACAGGAGCCACTCCCCAAACTCTCCACCTGTTACAGTAGCCCCTCCCCAAACTCTCCAGCTGCTACAGTATCCAATCCCCAAACTCTCCTCCTGCTACAGTAGCCAGGCCCCAAGCTCTCCACCTGTTACAGTAGTCACTCCCCACACTCTCCTCCTGCTACAGTAGCCACGCCCCACACTCTCCACCTGCTACAGTAGCCACTCCCCACACTCTCCACCTGCTACAGTAGCCACTCCCCACACTCTCCTAGCTACAGTAGCCACGCCCCAAACTCTCCACCTGCTACAGTAGCCACGCCCCACACTCTCCACCTGCTACAGAAGCCACTCCCCACACTCTTCACTTGCTACAGTAGCCACTCCCCACACTCTCCACCTGCTACAGTAGCCACTCCCCACACTCTCCACCTGCTACAGTAGCCACTCCCCACACTCTCCTCCTGCTACAGTAGCCACTCCCCACACTCTCCACCTACTAGAGTAGCCACGCCCCAAACTCTCCACCTGTTACAGTAGCCACTCCCCACACTGTCCTCCTGCTAGAGTAGCCACTCCCCACACTCTCCTCCTGCTACAGTAGCCACTCCCCAAACTCTCCATCTGCTACAGTAGCCAATCCCCAAACTCTCCTCTTGCTACAGTAGCCACGCCCCAACTCTCCACCTGCTACAGTAGCCACTCCCCACACTCTCCACCTGCTACAGTAGTCACTCCCCACACTCTCCTCCTGCTACAGTAGCCATTCCCCACACTCTCCACCTGCTACAGTAGCCACTCCCCACACTCTCCTCCTGCTACAGTAGCCACTCCCCACACTCTCCACCTGCTGCAGTAGCCACGCCCCAAACTCTCCACCTGTTGCAGTAGCCACTCCCCACACTCTCCCCCTGGTACAGTAGCCACTCCCCACACTCTCCACTTGCTAGAGTAGCCACTCCCCACACTCTCCTCCTGCTAGAGTAGCCACTCCCCACACTCTCCACCTGCTAGAGTAGCCACGCCCCAAACTCTCCTCCTGCTACAGTAGCCACGCCCCACAGTCTCCACCTGTTAAAGTAGCCATGCCCCAAACTCTCCACCTGCTACAATAGCCACTCCCCACACTGTCCTCCTGCTACAGTAGCCGCGCCCCACACTCTCCTCCTGCTACAATAGCCACGCCCCACAATCTCCACCTGCTACAGTAGCCACTCCCCAAACTCTCCTCCTGCTTTAGTAGCCACGCCCCACACTCTCCACCTGCTACAGTAGCCACTCCCCACACTCTCCTCCTGCTACAGTAGCCACTCCCCAAACTCTCCACCTGCTACAGTAGCCACTCCCCACACTCTCCTCCTGCTACAGTAGCCACTCCCCAAACTCTTCACCTGCTACAGTAGCCACGCCTCACACTCTCCACCTGCTACAGTAGCCACTCCCCACACTCTCCACCTGTTACAATAGCCACGCCCCAAAGTCTTTCCTGCTACACTAGCCACGCCCCAAACTCTCCTCCTGCTACAGTAGCCACGCCCCAAACTCTCCACCTGTTACAGTAGCCACTCCCCACACTCTCCACCTGCTACAGTAGCCACTCCCCACACTCTCCACCTGCTTCGGTAGCCATGCCCCACACTCTCCTCCTGCTACAGTAGCCACTCCCCAAACTCTCCACCTGCTACAGTAGCCACGCCCCAAACTCTCCACCTGTTACAGTAGCCACTCCCCAAACTCTCCTCTTGCTACAGTAGCCTCTCCCCAACTCTCCACCTGCTACAGTAGCCACTCCCCACACTCTCCACCTGCTACAGTAGCCACTCCCCACACTCTCCTCCTGCTACAGTAGCCACTCCCCACACTCTCCACCTGCTACAGTAGCCACTCCCCACACTCTCCACCTGCTGCCGTAGCCACGCCCCAAACTCTCCACCTGTTGCAGTAGCCACTCCCCACACTCTCCACCTGCTACAGTAGCCACTCCCCACACTCTCCACTTGCTACAGTAGCCACTCCCACACTCTCCTCCTGCTACAGTAGCCACTCCCCACACTCTCCACCTGCTGCAGTATCCATGCCCCAAACTCTCCACCTGTTGCAGTAGCCATTCCCCACACTCTCCACCTGCTACAGTAGCCACTCCCCACACTCTCCACTTGCTACAGTAGCCACTCCCCACACTCTCCTCCTGCTACAGTAGCCACTCCCCACACTCTCCACCTGCTACAGTAGCCACACCCCAAACTGTCCTCCTGCTACAGTAGCCACGCCCCAAACTCTCCACCTGCTACAATAGCCACTCCCCACACTCTCCTCCTGCTACAGTAGCCACGCCCCACACTCTCCATCTGCTACAGTAGCCACTCCCCAAACTCTCCTCCTGCTACAGCAGCCACGCCCCAAACTCTCCACCTGCTACAGTAGCTACTCCCCACACTCTCCACCTGCTACAGTAGCCACTCCCCACACTCTCCACCTGCTTCAGTAGCCACTCCCCACACTCTCCTCCAGCTACAGTAGCCACTCCTCACACTCTCCTCCTTATTACAGTAGCCACGCCCCACATTCTCCTCCTGCTACAGTAGCCACGCCCCACAGTCTACACCTGCTACAGTAGCCACGCCCCACACTCTCCACCTGATACAGTAGCCAGGCCCCAAACTCTCCACCTGCTACAGTAGCCACGCCCCAAACTCTCCACCTGCTACAGTAGCCACTCCCCACACTCTCCTCCTGCTACAGTAGCCACTCCCCAAAGTCTCCACCTGCTACAGTAGCCACGCCCCAAACTCGCCACCTGCTACAGAAGCCACTCCCCACACTCTCCTCCTGCTACAGTAGCCACGCCCCACACTCTCCACCTGCTACAGTAGCCAGTCCTCACACTCTCCACCTGCTACTGTAGCCACTCCCCAAACTCTCCACCTGCTACAGTAGCCACTCCCCAAACTCTTCACCTGCTACAGTAGCCACTCCTCACACTCTCCACCTGCTACAGTAGCCACTCCCCACACTCTCCACCTGCTAAAGTAGCCACTCCCCACACTCTCCACCAGCTACAGTAGCCACTCCCCAACCTCTCCACCTGCTACAGTAGCCACTCCCCAAACTCTCCACCTGCTACAGTAGCCACTCCCCAAACTCTTCACCTGCTACAGTAGCCACGCCTCACACTCTCCACCTGCTACAGTAGCCACTCCCCACACTCTCCACCTGTTACAATAGCCACGCCCCAAAGTCTTTCCTGCTACACTAGCCACGCCCCAAACTCTCCTCTTTCTACAGTAGCCACACCCCAAACTCTCCACCTGTTACAGTAGCCACTCCCCACACTCTCCACCTGCTACAGTAGCCACTCCCCACACTCTCCTCCTGCTACAGTAGCCACGCCCCAAACTCTCCACCTGCTACAGTAGCCACGCCCTAACTCTCCACCTGCTACAGTAGCCACAACCCTAACCCTACACCTGCTATCTTACATACATACAAAATCAAATATGAACCAACTCCTAACTGTAAGCATTAAACATAGCAACAAAACACTTGCAGCACATTTGTTACGCACAGCACGCATCATATTTTTTACTCATTTGTTACTTTACTAAGCGTTTAGACTATTGTTCCCCTAGCAGATGATATCCAGCAAAAAGAGGCTTGCACTGTAGTGACCGAGCAGTACAGCAGATCACTTGAGAGACTTGAAAGACTTCATTTTTGCCATTAAGCAACTGCTGCAACTACCCACAACACCATAGCAACAGCCCAGAGCACCCTAGCAACAATCTTGCAAAATACACTAGTAATAGAACATCCTAATAGCCATCTAGCAACACCACAGCGAAAACCCTACAAACACTGTCAAACGCTCTTAGATAAATTAACACAGTAAGCTAGAAATGAAAATCTTGTTTACTTTATGAATCGCATTTTTAGGACGTCACCAGATAACTGAAGAGAGAGAGAGAGAGAGAGAGAGAGAGAGAGAGAGAGAGAGAGAGAGAGAGAGAGAGAGAGAGAGAACATGATATATAAAGTTGGGAGGTGCTGGAAGAGGGAATGAGAGATAAGAGCGAGAGAGAGAGAGCGAGAGAGAGAGAGAGAGAGAGAGAGAGAGAGAGAGAGAGAGAACATGATATATGAAGTTGGGAGGTGCTGGAAGAGGGAATGAGAGATAAGAGCGAGAGAGAGAGAGCGAGAGAGAGAGAGAGTGAGAGAGAGAGAGTAGTGCCTGAGGAACACTCAGACAGAACAAATGAGCAGCCGCGGCTTGACTCCCGCTAGAGACGCTGATATCGGCTCGTTCTCCAGGAGTCAGATTACATCTGGAGAGGATCAGCTCGCTCTGAGACACAGCTGAGGAGTTTCTCTGAAGATCTCAGTTCACAGAGAGAGACAGACTCTCGTGGTCGCAGTTCCCCACATGTACAATGAAATCATGGATTCAGTGCTGAGGACCTGTGCGCGTGATGACCATGGAGAGCATGTTTATTGGTAAGTCTGGTTATTATAAGTCTGCGGGTTTGTTTTATAGACTCCCCGTCTGGTCTCCCAGCGAGTGTTTTCTCACGGGGACATCAGGGGAGCGCAGCCTCACCACACACACCTGATTTGTTGCAGTGGAGTGTAGCTAACAGCGTGAAATCACGTTTCTGCAAAACTGAAGGGATTATGATATTTTAGGAAATGTGCCGCTGTGTCTCAATGTGTTGTCTGGAGCTTCCAGCTGAAAGGATTGTTCCTTTCCAAATGTGCGGAGGAACGGGATCAGATCTCAGCGCAGGAGACACAGCAGATCTGTTGATCTGAGGTCAATCTGATGCAGCTTTTAGGGGTTTGAAAAAGTGTGTGTGTGTGTTTTTAGAAATGTCATTGGGTCATTGTCAACAGTGTGGATGAAAACTTTCAAGACATTAGTTTTACATTTATATGAATGTAAAGGCAAGGTGTCTATTTTTTAGATGCTTTTAGATGTTTTACCATTTTTATCACTTAAACTTTTTTGCAGTCCCTGTAATGTGATGTGATTTTTTTTAATTTAGCCTATTATTATTATTATTATTATTATTTTATTATTTTATTTTTTTACAAAAATGAATGCATGAATATTATAACAAGATAAATGGGGTGAGCGGGGCACAAACTGCGCGGGGCTAGTTGTAACACAAAACTTCCCACTCATGCCAGCATGATGAAACCAGTGAAACTAGTTGCCATTTCAACACTATATAGAGAAAAAATTGCCACAAAATGAACAAATCTTTGGAAGATATGAATGAATATCTTCATTTAACTGACATTTATATAACCATAGGAAAAGTTAATTTCTTAAGTTATTTTTCCATCTCTATTTTTTGTGGTTATTTAAAATTAGACAAATCTGATATTATTTTAATCTTATATGTTATTTAACAGTTGAGACAGTTCTTTAATGCTGATCTAACCAGAAAAAGACACCAGCCGGGTTTAAATCCCAGTTGCGCAGGCGGGGCATGTTGTCACGCGGCGTTACAATGTGCCCCTATCAGAACTACGCCATTCTATTCTATACTTGTATGAATTCTATTGAGAAACCATGAGAAAAGGGTGAATAAAGACTGAGAGTTAATGTTCAGAAATTATTCATTATTATTATGTTTTGAACTATGTATGCTGTAGCTGTGTTGTGTGATGTGCTTTTAAATATGTCATTTTGGTGATCAAAGACGAGTTTTAAGAGATAAAATTGTTGACTACAGGGGGATTTTAAGAGTTTATGATTGGATCATTATTGCAGTGATTATGATGTTTCTAGCATGTTATATGTTTGGCAACAGTTCTTCAAACCCTAATTGATGGAGTGTGTAGCTTTTCATTTCTTAAACAACCATATAGGAAGACACATCATGGCCATATTCCAGGATGACAATGTCAAAATTCATCAGGCTCAAACTGTGAAAGAATGAAGAATCATTTTCACTCATGAATCCAGACCTTAAATTCATTGAGAGTCTTTGGGATGTGCTGGAGGAGACTTTACAGAGTGCTGGACTCTTGCATTGTCAATACAAGATATTGACCAAAAATGGATGCACCTCTTGATGGAAAAAATGTTGTGATGTTATTTCCATCAAATGGTGCAACTGTTGCCAAACATATAACATGCAAAAAACATAATAATCACTGCAATAGTGGTCCAGTCATTGAATCGTAAGCATTTGCATATTTAAATTCAGCTGGAAGGGCTGCCGCTTTTGCATAGTTTGTTCTTTCTGTTAAATAATCATTTGATCCTTAACAAGCAGCTCCAGTAATAATGAGAAAAGATTGATCTTGAACTCCGTCATGGAAAAACTAGCATGTATAAACCTTAATCAAGCAAATTAATAATCAATTAAACAGAAATGTATACCTGTATGATATTACGCTGTACCCACAATGGACCAGCAGTTTTAGAGATGGATGGATGGAAGATTCAGTTGTGAGCGCCGTCTTCTGGCGAGAAGTGGGAATTCATTCGATACGACTCTCACAGTGCATTATGGGTATTCTCTAGCTATTAAGCGTACATCAGTTATACACTCTTTATTACGGTGCATTGTGGAATTGAATGAGTGCACATGATAACGTCCACTATGGTTTCAGACACCACTACAAATGGCTGTCCCCTCAAATATACCCTATTTAAGCGTATAAGGGGCATTTTGGACACAGCCCATGTCTACAGTAGATCACACACACACACACACACACACTCCCCGAGTAAATCACTTCCATTATAATCAACAAATCTGTCTGCACTGGACGTGCCTGATGCTCCTTTTGACAGGGAGATTCTGATTATAGATAGTTCATGTTCTAGATTGCACAGCAACTATTCTTTATTCATTAATTTGTTGTGTATTTAAATAACTTCTGACTGAAAACAAAGGCAACTTGATGTTTCCGTCCCTGATGTGCAGCTTCAGTGCAGAAGACAGCCTCAACTATCGTGTCCAGTGTTTGGTTCCTCCCTACAGGCAGCTTTTTAAGGCACGAGAGGCGATCCTTGATCCCTGCAGATCTTGTTAGGATGTGGGTGATGACAGCAGAGACTGCAGTGTGGTTAACCCCAGATATTTTATTTATTTGGTTCATATCCTCAGATTGCAGAACACATGGCGAGAGTTTCCTGACCACTGCTTGTTGGGTTTTACTACAGTTTAAAACCCAATCAATTTTGCATAAAATATATATGTGTGTGTGTGTGTGTGTGATGGGTAGGTTTAGGGGTCGGGTTAGTGTGAGTTGGTTTATGTGATTTATGAGGACACAAATTTGTATAATGACGTGTGTATTACACTGGTATTACAACTTATGGGTGGTTTATGAGGACATTTCAAAATTCCTCATGATTCAAATAGCTTAAAAAACATAAAAAACAATGTTTTATTAAAAATGTAGAAATGCAGAATGTCTCCTGTGATGGGTAGGTTTAGGGATAGGGGCAGTGTAAGGGGATATACAGTTTGTACAGTATAAAAACCATTACGTCTATGGAGAGTCCTCATAATGCTGTTGCACCAACATGAGTGTGTGTGTGTGTGTGTGTGTGTGTTTATTTATTGTAAACTTGATATCATAATTTTTTAATCTTAAGAATGAATGATCAGTCATACTCAACCCGGTGCAAGATACCACAACTGGCTCTTAATGGAATGTGCAAAACAAGTTAAGTTTTATGAACAACGTGTGTTATAAAATATTGACTCATCCCTCAGTTTGTCAAAACAAACAAAATTTACAGTGGAAGTCTATGAGGCATTCCAGTGGGATTCAAAGCATGGATCTTGTATGTGTGTTGATATTATTTGAGCTGTTTAGTTGTCTCAATCATCCGTTTAGTAGTGGGATTACTTGTCTAGATGAGACATGTTGATGCATTATCAATGTAATTCCCATGGGTGGAACAATAAAGGTGTCTGTAATACCTGAAGAAGTATCCAGTCCGTCTAGCATTAGTACTGAGAAAAAGATGTGCTGTAATCAAATATCAGATCAGTTTTGTTATGATGTTAATCAGTTAATTTTAACTGATATTTTAATTTTGAGAGCTTAAAAACTTTAGTGGAATTAAACAAAATCTTGCATATTTATTATTAATATTGACATTATTTATTTATTTAATATTTTATATGCGCCGCTATTTTTCAGTGGCTGTCTAGATTTGTATCAGCAACATAATGGTGTAGTTATAATATCTACCAACAGGGGCAAACTAAGCATGCTAACCAGCTAAACCTTGATTACTTGGTTAAGTCTCTCTCTGCCTATTCTTGTGTGTATTGTGCATAAAACTCTGGGGGTTATAGCATGTTCATAACAGTAGTTGAAATATTGTATAACTTTGCTCAGAAAAGATTGGTCTTAAGGCCCGTTCACACCAAGAACAATAACCATAAAGATACCATAACTATTTTAGCATCCACACCAACGAAAGATAAAACTCTGTTTATTCGAAGCTCGCGCTGCTGGTTTTGTCCTCTGTCACTTTAAATGCTCGAGGTCTTTAAAGCATGATGGATTCTAAATGGCTGCCAATGTAATTATCGTTCATCAGTTCTGTAAGTCATTCCAATTATATCGTTTTTCTGTGCCATTATTGTTATAGTTGTGGTGTGGACTCATCTCCCTCTCTGCTCATCTTTCATACGAGTGTCTTTATCGTAGTTATTGTCTTTGGTGTGAACGGGCTTTTAGAGGTGTTAGTCACGTATTATTTTGTTAGTCTTGAAGCTATACTTTTGAAACAATATTTTAACGCTTATCTTGTTGCACTTCCCAAGAGCCTTCCTTTGTAAGTGCATTGCTGTAAATAATGCAATAAATAAATAATGCTTGTTTTCAAATTGAAGGAAAAGAAATGTTGTATTGATTTAAACTTCTCTATATTGTAGGCTACACTCGTAGGACTCGTAGGTTTTGAATGACTGTACACCAGGAGAGGGCTCTCTGCTTCATGCAGTGTGTGTTTCGAGGGCAAGTATGTGTGTTTGTTATATCAAGGGACATGGAGATAAAACAGGCCGGATCAAGTCTAGGAGAATCCTAGGAGTGACAGAGAGCGGATGTGATTAATTATTTACGTGCCATATTTGTCCTCTAGACACATTTTTTCCCTCAGTCAGCACCGCTCCGAGCAGTGAACGCTGTTTTAAGATGATGGGCACTTCTGAACAGAGATATGGAGACGGTTCAACAGGCGGTTACACACACACACACACACGCACGCACGCACGCACGCACGCACGCACGCACACACACACGCACACACACACACACACACACACACACACACAATAATGGTTTTTATACTGTACAAACTGTATATCCCCTTACACTGCCCCTATCCCTAAACTTACCCATCACAGGAGACATTTTGCATTTTTACATTTTTAATAAAACATTGTTTTTTATGTTTTTTAAGCTATTTGAATTATGAGGACTTTTGAAATGTACACACACACTAACCTGGTCAGGTTACACACACACTAACCTGACCCCTAAACCTACCCATCACAAAAAACTTTATGCATTTTTACATTTTTAATAAAACATTTTGAAATATTTTTAAAGCCATTTGAAATACGAAGACTCAGGAAATGTAATACATGTCATTATACAAATGTCTGTCCTCATAAATCACTAAAACTAACACACACACACACACACACACACACTGCAGCAGTGGGTCGCTGTGTGTGTTTTAGCAGTATTTCACAGAGCCGGTGAGTGACAACTGAAGCAGGTCGGGGAGAATGAGGTCAAAGTTCATGCTTGGATTCAGGGTTTTAAAACTCTTTTTGGTCTTTTTCTGACAAAACTTGATGGGTTTTCTTTTGCATCCTCTCCAGATGGAACCCGCATCTTATAATATCACTCTATATATTGTATTGCACATAAGCATATACTGTAATGCATTTTAACTCACTGATTCATGTCAGCTTTTCATTAAAGTTTGATATGTGAAATAGCTATTTTTACATTAGCCACGTTTTCATTCAGCGTTTTTGTGCACATTAAACACATTGAAATTTTGAAAAAAGTATATGACCAGTTGAGGTGGAAACCTTTTAATTCTGTAAGAAGCATAAACTACAATGTAAATACATTTACCAAATAAATTCCTAGATGCACATCAAAAAAGTGCCAAACTTTGCCTTAAAGGGATAGTTCATCCCTTGTGACTCTATAGAGTCACATGGATTACTTTAATGATGTCTTTACTACCTTTCTGGGGCTTGAAAGTGGTAGTTGCGTAAACTGTCAATGGAAGGACAGAAAGCACTCAGATTAGATTAGATTAGATTAGATCTTAATTTTTTTTCTGAAGATGAACGAAAGTCTTACGCATTTGGAACGACATGAGTGTAAGTAATTAATGGCAGAATTTTAATTGTTTGGGTGAACTATCCCTTTAAGTCATGTGACTGAATAATTCTTTCAGATAATTGGGTGCAAACACTTTTCAAAACTGCATGCATTCAAAAAACACCTCGAAGGCCATCTTTTTGTTTACTGTGATAATCATAGTAAGCTGGCACATTAAGAGTTTGTTTATGATGGTTTTTAAAGTCCACCTGTAGTCAATAATTGTATCCCTTAAAACTCATCTTTGATCACCAAAATGACGTTTAAACGTTTTTCCTTGAAAACAAGTCTTCATGCCTTAAAACAGCTTGAATGTAACTCGACACCCTTGCCTCATTCAGTATATGTGGTTCTTTAATATGCAAATGAGCCCCGCCTCCACTCACTCACTCAGAGATCCACTGGTTGACGATCACACGTTGATCTGATTGGTTACAAGGTCGTTTGTGACGTCAGAAACACCAGCGATTTCAAACCGTGTTTTTGAGACGGTCTTTGGTTCACTGCAGTTTTAAGCAGAAAATACTCAGTAATGCTGTCGACTTATGAACTTACTTTGTCTTAAAGCATATTACAAACACCAATATTAAAAGCTGGATTTTCACCACATGGGGACTTTAAGTTCATGGATTCACATGTAGACAGATAATGAGAGAAATTCGATGAGACCGCAAGTTGCGAGGAGAGAAATGCATCATTGTGGGTAATGTTAGGCTAAGCAAACCACACTAACCATTGAACCCTTGACCCCATTCTGTAGAAGCCTGAGAGGTTGTTTCAGCGCTGAGAGCAAGGTGGTCTCCACGAAGAGAAGGTGCTGAAAATATAACTCACTAAAAGCAGTGCAAAGACTGACTGACTGCAGGGCAGAGAAGATTGGACATTTTCCACATTACTGTTCTTTGAAACGGAAAACAGAGCTGTAAAAGACTCGCTCACGCTGCAGGCACAGTGTCAAAAAGGCCGCGTAACTATCAAAATGTTCTCATCAACTTAATAAGTCGTGTTCCCTTAAACCCGAGTGACATGCTGCCAGCATTGATGTTTTGCTTGTTTGCCTTTTTCCAGAAAGAGGCTCTTTGAATGTTGTTGCATCATGCTCACACAATAATCAAACCCCGTAAAGCTTTTCAAAGCCCGAGGAGATAAAACCCAGATGTTTCGCTCTAAAACGGCCTCATGGTTAGCGCCGGGAGAGCGGCGAGCGCTCGGTCACAGTTCCTGCTGTCACTCAGGCCACGCTTTTGCTTGCATATTTAATTCTGTTTTCTTGTTCAGTGTCTGGCTTCATGAAATCCTTTAGCCTGATGTCGTTTGACATGTCAGAGTCGAGTCGCCGACACGGAGGTCTGAGATTGACGCGCTTTGTGCAAGTGCAAGCACGTCTTCCTTCTCCCTTGACAAAGGCATGTGGCGCAACATTTTAGGGTTGTTTTTATTTATTTATTATTCTCGTTTTATTATTTCACATCCCTACAGGCCAGAAGGACTGGAGGAATTAGTAACATTTTGTTTCGTGATCCACGTCAAGCTGGTGCTGAGATTTTAAAGCGCCCATAGGAAAGAAAAAACACAGATTGGTTATTTGAGATTCAACTGCACATGGATCTCTGTGATATCAACTTTGTGACTTTCTGTCGTAGTTGTTTCTGCTATACAATAATCAGATCAAATGGAGAAGTCTCCCAATTTCTCCTGAGAAAAGATCTTAGTTCTGTCATGACAACTCTCGAGAGTGTTTGGCATAATAATGGGTATGACAATGTTGAAATGTTTGGTCTTGGTGGAATAGATCTGCTACGCTGCTGCTGCTATTATTTCTGCTGCTGTCAGTTATTGATTCTGCTTTTGGTTATTGATGCTGCTGCTATCAGTTATTGCTGCTGCTATCAGTTATTGCTGCTGCTATCAGTTATTTCTGATGCTGCTATTATTGCTGCTGCTGCTATCAGTTATTGCTGCTGCTATCAGTTATTGCTGCTGCTATCAGTTATTTCTGATGCTGGTATTATTTCTGCTGCTGCTATCAGGTATTGCTGCTTTTATCAGGTATTGCTGCTGCTATTAGTTATTGCTGCTGCTATTATTGCTGCTGCTGTTATTAGCTGCTATCAGTTATAGCTGCTGCTGTTATTGCTGCTGCTATCAGTTATTGCTGCTTCTGTTATTAGCTGCTATCAGTGATTGCTGCTGCTGTTATTGCTGCTGCTGTTATTGCTGCTGCTATCAGTTATTGCTGCTGCTGCTGCTATTATTGCTGCTGCTGTTATTTCTGCTGCTGCTATTATTGCTTCTGCTGTTATTGCTGCTGCTGCTATTATTGCTGCTGCTGTTATTAGCTGCTATCAGTGATTGCTGCTGCTGTTATTGCTGCTGCTATTATTGCTGCTGCTGTTATTGCTGCTGCTATCAGTTATTGCTGCTGCTTTTATTGCTGCTGCTGTTATTTCTGCTGCTGCTATTATTGCTTCTCCTGTTATTGCTGCTGCTATTATTGCTGCTGCTGCTGCTATTATTGCTGCTGCTGTTATTAGCTGCTATCAGTTATTGCTGCTGCTGTTATTGCTGCTGCTATCAGTTATTTCTGCTGCTGTTATTGCTGCTGCTGTTATTAGCTGCTATCAGTTATTGCTGTTGCTGTTATTGCTGCTGCTATCAGTTATTGCTGCTGCTGCTATCAGTTATCGCTGCTGCTGTTATTGCTGCTGCTGTTATTAGCTGCTATCAGTTATTGCTGTTGCTGTTATTGCTGCTGCTATCAGTTATTGCTGCTGCTGCTATCAGTTATTGCTGCTGCTGTTATTGCTGCTGCTGTTATTAGCTGCTATCAGTTATTGCTGTTGCTGTTATTGCTGCTGCTATCAGTTATTGCTGCTGCTGTTATTAGCTGCTATCAGTTATTGCTGCTGCTATTATTGCTGCTGCTGCTCTCAGTTTTGGTGCTGCTGCTGCTATTATTGCTGCTGTTAGTTATTGCTGCTGTTATTGCTGCTGCTGCTGTTATTGCTTCTGCTGCTAATTATTGCTTCTGCTGTTAGTTATTGCTGTCAGTTATTGTTGCTGCTGCTATTATTGCTGCTGCTGTCAGTTATTGCTACTGCTGCTGTTGCAGATCAAGTACAGTACTTTCTACTGCCAATAACAAACACAACACGCTGCTGAGAGCAAGACATGCTGCTGCTGTACAATGTAGAGTACATGAATTACCCGCAGCAGATCTATACAGGTGGAGCTGGGGAAGTGGAAAGTTTCTGAAAGCACACTGCAACTGCTACAGCAAATGCTGACCAAGTATTTGAAAGTTGAGCAGCGAGCTCATTGGCTACTGAAACAGCCGAAACCGATCAGCTGTGCAAAAGCCTCTTTTGTCTCTAGAGTTTCACAACAGATCTCAAAAATGTGTTCTTTTTGTCAATATAAGTTGCAAGATATTTCTCAGACATTCCTTGTTTGACCAAATGACCTGAGCTGCTATTCACATGAATCTTTATCTATGTCAAGAATAGATAAAGATAAGATGAGATTTTTTTCTTTCTTTTTTTAGGAGAAACATCTGAGACAAAGGTGATACTTAAAAGAAACACAGAGCATAAATCAAACCAAGAGTGGTCCATTTTTCTTTGGCATCACAACTCTGGGTCTGTTTGTCTCTCTTCTCTGGCTTTTGTCTCTGTTTGGAGGCAGAACGCAGTTTCTTTTTCTGGTGTGTTAATAGGATGTGCTGTAAAAATCTGCCTTTCCAACTCCACCCACACAAACACTCTTACTGTAATAAAACAAGCCATTTACTTCAGTTTTCCGCCACTGGTTTCTGTCTTTCACACTTGGACTATAGTTTGTCTCTTCTGCTAATACAGATAACAGCCAATCAAGAGTCTCAGTTTGACAAGTATATTGCTCAGGTATTTATAGCACCGGGAGAGTGAATATGGCAGATAGTTTTAGGGTAAAAAGTCATGATGTCATTGGCGGTAGTGTCCAGATCCTCAGCAGAGATTTCACTGCGTGTGGCAAAGAAAAGTTCTGAATCATCATGTCATGCTTGAATTGAACTCATGAATTCTGTGTTCATTGTGATTTCGCCAACTAGGCCGTGTTCCTGCATCAACAGAACACCATTCCTGTCTGTCAATCAAATTTTATGGATAGCCAAAAATTGCTTCGGTATTCAGTTTGCCACTACTGATCATGGACATTCAGTATTTGGCAGGGTTATTATAATTTTTAATTCTTTTGTTTTGTCTTTTTTATTTAGTTTAATTTTACTTTTCACTTTGTCATTGTTTAGTTTTAGGATCTTTTTTTTTTGCTGCATTTTCATGTTTAATGTAGGCAAGTTTTAAAGGTTTTATAATATGGCATGTATCAAAAACTCAAGCTATATACATATTTTGTCCTTTTTATTTAATTTTAGTCAGTTTTCGAGTTGTGATAATGTGTTTTATTTCAGTGTATTTCAGAGAAGAAGTTGAAAAGTTAAAGGGATTGACGTCATTCAAAGAGGAAAGTTGTTGAAGAGCATATTAAATTATATTATATTTTAAAGGAAGACATTTAAGTAAAATAACACCAGGAATGTGCAACTGTCTTTCCTCCAGATAGCCAATTTACTTGCACAACAGTTTCGGATAGCATTGCATGGTTCATGTGGTGCGTTTGGTTTCCCATGGAGCTCATAACTAAATAAATCAAGCCGCCTTATGATGAGAAAGGATAATTTGGCATGCACATGTGAGGGATGTCAACACTTCTA
>CM060631.1:2370000-2385000 GCA_030578275.1 Meda fulgida | reverse complement strand
CTGGATTTGATCCAAACCAGGATCACTTTTTTCACATTTTGTATAATTTCCAACATTTTTTTCGGACATACTGTATGTTTTCAGTATTTTAGCAGATTTATAGCAAGAAGCATCAGCTAAACACGCTTAAAAAAAAACTAAAATAAAAGCCAAAATAAAAGCTTGAGGATTTAACGTTTGAAAGTAAAGAATTTAAGACATATTAGTATTCTAATTTGTAATTTAAAATAATAATGATCAAATATTATTATTTTTTGTATTTTTTTGTATACTCAAGTTTGGGAATCCCTCTCGGCTAATAAGCTCAAGGGATAAATAAGGTGCGTGAGTGTGTGTTTGTGAGTGTGAGCGAGCTTGCGTGAGTGAGCGTGTGTGTGTATGAGTGCGTGTGTGTGTGATCGAGGTGTAACGCGCTGTAAACAGACACACACACACACACACAGCTGCTGGTCTGTCATTGCACTGCTCCCGCTCTCACGCTGATGCTGTTCCCTGGTGATCTGCCAATGGCCTCTCCCTGTGGAATGCACTGATAATAACCCCGGCTTTTTTATCCCAACGTTTTCGTGCCAGTTCGTCTGTGCAGCTGAGCAGAATATACTGCATTTTGATTAAAACAATTTGTGCGTTTGCGGGGGTGCTGGGGGGTTAGTTGACTAAATTGAAACGTCTCTCAAATCCTGACATATTCCTTGAGCTGTTTTCCATGCGCACAAAGCATTCCTCGGGGTCAGAATCATCTGTATGACTGTTTTCACTGACCTCAATGCATGCAGGAATCAGGTGCGACTCCTTCAGTGTCATAACTCTGTGATGTCAGCATAGATCACGTCTGACAGGAATTTACCGCTGTCACATTAATGCTTTTCTGTTACAAACTACCAGCCGCTGACCTGAAGCGGGTCACACACACACACACACACACACACACACTGGGAGGGTAAATGCTCTCTGAAATTCAATCTCAACACCGCTATTCTTTGTTTCAGGTGCATATTTGACAGATATTTTTGATTTCATTGATTTCACATTCCTCCAGCTGTTCACATTTTTCTTTTCACATGGTAGTTTTGGGTTCAAACCACAGTGTGTTTGCGTCATCAACATTAGAACAACCACAAGTTTAGTTTATGTTTGTAAAAAACAATACAAAGCAAACTAAAGGTGTTAAGTAAGTAATCAGCTAAAAGAAAGCAAACTCTTCCTGAGGAAATTAAGTAATAAATATTAAGTTGGTTTAATATGTCAGTTTCAGTTAATAAAGTATAAAATGTTTACTGATGTTATACTTAATATGGTCTATTTTGTAGTGCAAACATCTTTAATACTAATATTCTCAACATGGATTTAATCTTCCACTTCAAGTTATGGAGACATAAAAAAACAAAGGAAATCCTGCAGACTATCAATAGCCTACTTGAAAAAAGTATTACTGAAAAAAAGAAAAAGTACAACTACTAGCACAGACGGCAGTTAACACAAGTTTGAACTTCTCATCTCTGTAACTATTTAAGAACATCACAATGCTAAAACATATGTTAGACACTTTGCTGTTCAACACTGTCGCTTTATTTTTTTTAATGCATATTTGGGTGCATTTTGCTTGTGCATTGAATCGCAAACTTGCTTGCTCTTTTTGGGAAGTGATGCACATTTGCTTATTTATATAGCCTAGTATGCATTGCACAATGAAGATGTCAGGCAAGCCTCTGCACACCTCTAACACATAATGAAAGTCTCTGGAGAACCTCACTTACGTCTTCAAACACAGGCTTTTCACGAGATTTATGAGGTCGCCGTGAGTTTAAAGAGCCCGGGCTGTTTAAAGCGATAGCCTACAGCAATGCTTGCCTTCATGAAGAGTAACTCTCGCTGCTGTGTGCTCATTCCCCTTCACATTCCCCTTTTACATCCCCCTTTTCCATGCCAGTCTACACATATACAAGCATGTCTCGCTTTCCTTCAGGGTCAAAGGGAGTTTTCTGACTCTGTTTACATGCAGTCTGATAATCCATTCATAATCTGACCCGAGGCTCATGTAAACGCCTCAGACGGTGTAGATCTTAAATAAATAGCAGTCTTGTAAACAACTCAATCTGGCTGCTTTAGCAAAATCTAGCGTGCATGACTAGCTCTTATTGTATTTGTTAAGTGAAGTTAGAGATGTAAGAAGAAAGCTTTCTTGGCATATTTTTAGACAGAAAAGCAAACACACTTAATGCACTTGATGATGAGCTGATTTAACTCGTCTGCTCCGGAAGATACCGACACAAATTGACTTTGATCACAAGTTATTCAAATGCAAATAAGTACGAAAATATCGAAAAAGATACATAAGACATATTAAAGTTACTTGAAGATATAATGTTCCATGAAGCATTATTTGATGAAATAAAAGTGATCAAATGTGTTGCAAAAATGAGTCCACCCTTTTGAAAGTTATAATATAAATCTAAATAAAAAATATATTTTCAACACGATTAAATGTGGAGACGATTAAAAGCTGCGTAAAAACTTTCCATGCATATATTTATTACATGCGTCACATTTAAGAACATGTGGACTAAAATATTCTGCCATGTAAGATCACAAATTGATATGTATTTTTTTATCTTTAATTTAATGCACAATAAATGCAAGCACTGTGGATTTGTACTAGAAAATAGGTGCCAGTTTTGCATTAGTCCAAATGAAAATGGATCACATTTAAATGTGCATTAAATAATACTAATAGAATGTTAAACATTACATTTTTTCGTTTGCAGTTGCAGGTTTTTGAAACAGATCTAATGAGTCTAACTGAGCATTGTTAAAGAGTTCATTGATTATGTACAGTTCATTGAAGGTAATCTTTGAACAGTGTAGTTATTTGCATGTCTCGTCCATGAGGGTGACATTATGGGATTTGAGATTATTTGAGATTGGAATTATTATAGGATGTCAGGAACAAGACAAAAATGGCCAAGTTTACTCTATTACTTGATCTATTGCACCGCCGTCTCAATTACAAGTAATTAAATACACATTAATTGTATTCAGTTGTGTTGTTGGCACTAAATCAAACACATTTTATGTTCTTAATCTCAAATTTCAATCTGGATTACACAATCAGATTCCATAAATGAAGTACTTGGGTTATATTACATATTAACAGTTACGTTTTTTTAATGAATACATGATTATATATTCTTATTGATTCTCACTAATTCTTCAATCTCATTGATTTTTAGTTTTTTAGATATTGACTTGTAATGATTTAGTTAACCCCATCCCCCTGCAGTTCCTTCACAAACCATAGTTTGAGAAACCCTATGTTTAATGGCCTTATATTTTCTTGCTCTTTGTATTTTATATTCAAATTAATGTGATAAGTTAATAATCTAAAAGTAAACAAAAAGTAGTCAGATTACAATACCTAAAATGTGTAACAGATTACATTACAAACTACAATTTTCAATCTGTAACAGACTACAATTTGTAAGTAATCTACTCTGCACTGTATGTTTATATATAATTGGTTATAATTTGCTATTTTAATATTTGTGAATAATTTTATTTCAGATTGGCAAAAAGTTGCTCTGCTGTGCATCAAAACAGAAGCAATATTTCATTCTCCAGCATGTTTTAGTGATTTACGAGCTTGAATAAATTCTGTCTTTATTTATTCATTCTGACATCTTTCAAAACAATGAAAATGAAGGCTGACTACAGATGTCAAGCAAGATTTTCAGTGATGACTTTTGTAAGTGTTACTCTTTTTCCCACACAAAGCTATCATATGACTTCATAACATTTGAAACATAGAGAATTAGTCAAATTGCTAGTTTTATTATCCCTTTATTGGGCTTTTTTATGCTTGAAGCCCTGGTCCACATTCACTTGCATTGTGAGAAAGAGAACAGCTTAGACGTTTGGTTAAATATATAGTTTTGGCATAAAGAAAAGAAGTCATTCAGGTTTGGAACAATATGATGGTGAGTAAATAATGATGACAGAATTGTATTTTTTTGGATTAATCCTGTAACTCATGTGAACAGTGTAATTAAAGACTACGTATACATTAATCCGGATAGGTTTGAAAACGGCATTTTTTTTTCAAAGGCCTCTCGCATTTTCCAAAAGTTTCTCATCCACACTGAAACATCGTAAAACGCTAAATTCCTGTTACTGCGCACGCGTAAAACTTCATAACCCCTCACTGGGATGATACAGACAGAATAGACATCATAAAGTTCTCATGGATCATTTTATTAAGCAGAATATCTCAGCATTTACTGAAGCGTCCAGGTCACACTCACTCATCATATGTTCGGTCTAAAACACGTGTTTTACCGCAGTCACTTTTCTGTCATCTTTGCAGGACTGTGATATGAAGAGTGTGCAAAGAAACATATTTGAGCTACTGTGTGAACGTGAAAAGCACATAATAGGCTACACTATGGCACGAAATCTGCATAACATGAACAGGTTCGATATGCATCACTAAAGTCACGTCCCCGGTTTTAAATGCCTCAGGTTTCACAGCGCACACTAGCGCGCGAAAACAGCGTTTTCAGATGTAGCCACTTTGGAGGGCGTTTTCAAAAAGCTTTTATTTTCGTTGATAAAAACGCAGTCGGGGCTGTTTACAAGACACCGTTTTCTGAAATTCACGACACGCGAATCTCTGAAAACGATGGCGTCATGCACATGTGTATTACGTGTTCAGTTTAGAGTGTTTCATCAATGACATTTTGACAATGTCTGTATGTACTTCGTTGTCGGGTAAACGTACCCTCAGTGTGGACGGAGGGCCAAAATGGAGAGAAAAAGATGCGTTTCCAAACAAACAAGTATCAGTGTGGACAAAGCAGGATGTCTCTGTGATGTGTAGCAGTAGTGTTGTGTTATAATGTGTTGTGTTGTGTAATGTAGTGCAGTGTTGTGTTGTTCTGTGTAGTGTACTGTAGTGTTGTGTTGTAATGTGTTGTGTTATAATGTGTTGTGTAGTGTTGTGTTGTGTTAGGTGTTGTGTAGTGCTGTGTAGTGTTGTGCTATGTAGTGTAGTGTAGTGTTGTGTTGTGTGGTGTTGTGTTGTGTTGTGTTAGGTGTTGTGTAGTGCTGTGTAGTGTTGTGCTGTGTAGTGAAGTGTTGTGGTATAATGTGTTGTGTTGTGCTGTGTAGTGTAGTGTAGTGTTGTGCTGTGTTATAATGTGTTGTGCTGTGTAGTGTAGTGTAGTGTTGTGTTGTAATGTGTTGTGTTGTAATGTGTTGTGTTACAATGTGTTGTGTTGTGCTGTGTAGTGTAGTGTTGTTATAATGTGTTGTGTTGTGTAGTGTTGTCTGTGTAGTGTTGTGTAGTGCTGTGTAGTGTAGTGTTGTACTGTGTAGTGTTGTGTTAGGTGTTGTGTAGTGCTGTGTAGTGTTGTGCTATGTAGTGTAGTGTAGTGTTGTGTTGTGTTGTGTAGTGTTGTGTTGTGTTGTGTTAGGTGTTGTGTAGTGCTGTGTAGTGTTGTGCTGTGTAGTGAAGTGTTGTGGTATAATGTGTTGTGTTGTGCTGTGTAGTGTAGTGTAGTGTTGTGCTGTGTTATAATGTGTTGTGCTGTGTAGTGTAGTGTTGTGTTGTGTTGTAATGTGTTGTGTTGTAATGTGTTGTGTTACAATGTGTTGTGTTGTGCTGTGTAGTGTAGTGTTGTTATAATGTGTTGTGTTGTGTAGTGTTGTCTGTGTAGTGTTGTGTTGTGTTATGTGTTGTGTAGTGCTGTGTAGTGTAGTGTTGTACTGTGTTGTCTTGTGTTGTGTTGTGCTATATAATGTGTTGTGTTGTGCTGTGTAGTGTAGTGTTGTGTTGTGTTGTGCTATATAATGTGTTGTGTTGTGCTGTGTAGTGTTGTGTTGTGTTGTAATGTGTTGTGTTGTGTTGTGCTTTATAATGTGTTGTGTTGTGCTATATAATGTGTTGTGTTGTGTTGTGCTGTGTAGTGTAGTGTAGTGTTGTGTTGTAATGTGTTGTGTTGTGCTATATAATGTGTTGTGTTGTAATGTGTTGTGTTGTGTTGTGTTTTGCTATATAATGTGTTGTGTTGTAATGTGTTGGACGAACAGCCATCAGGAGATGAATGGACTCATTCCTGATGTCATGCATCTTGTAAGGGATTTCTCCGTAAGGAACGCGAGTGAGCACGAACGATCATTCACTTTCAATGCAATTCCAATGGAATTCTGCAAGACAGAACCAGTTTGCATAAAGGATTGGAAGAAAAATATTCACAAATAATTTACAATATAATCATGTTCATTTTGATCGGCATCATGATTGCAATGATTTTAGTGTGCTTATTATCTGACCATTGCATTTTCTTCCTTTTCGGATATTCAACTGTATATATACAGTTGCAAAAAAATGTATGTGAACCTCTTGCAGATATAGATATATGTAAACATGTTTTATGTAAAATATCTTATTCAGAACAGTACTAAATAAAAAATAACATGCATTTTGTATGATCTCCCTTATTTTGTTAAAAGTTTCACAGATTCAGCAGGGGGTTCACATACTTTTTCTTGCAACTGTATATTTGTGCATGTGTGTGCGTGTGTGTGTGTGTGTGTGTTCACTTAGTGAAAGAAAGTGTGGAAACCATGCCATGATTATTTTAACTAAATTTTACTGCTTATGATGATCGTTTTGAATTTACTTGGCAACAGTGAAATTATTGTTCGTCTGATTTCAGAGATTTTCATCGCCCAGCTCTTTCAGTCTTGCGGGTTTTAAGTTGTTTTGTGAGTCTGAAGGCGTAGAGAAACTTTGGGAGGTCTGCGATACGGCCTTTTGTTGGCTAAATGTTGTGTAAATCTAAACATAGCTCTATTGTGTGAGTGTTGAGACCTGTGTAGGAGGCTCTGCTGCAGAAACTGTGATTATGGGATCTGAGTTCAGTGAAAACTACACTCGCAGAGGAGAAGAGAGAGATGAAGATACGAGTGGGCAAGAGCTTCTCGTAACGAGGATAAACAGCTCCAGAAGCTCGACCTCAGGCTAGGAACGATGAAAATAGACCCATGCGTGTGTAGAGGACTGAGCCACTTCTGCTCTGCTTGGGAGGTTAGACGCACAACTCTTGTATATTTCTTGAGTCGAGGAGAAAGTTTCATAGCTGTTCTGTCACGGTGAGCGTAGAGCAGACCGGTCCAGCATGAACTGCAGTAAAGAGCGATTTTACAGGTTGCTAATTTTGTTTTGGTGTCTCCTACAGTTGGTTCACATGCATCCAAGGTCAAAAAACACTCTGAAATGGTTCGATCAAAGAATTCAGTCTCTTTAAAACCCCTCCTTTCCGAGAGCCTGCTCTACTCTGATTGGACAGAAGGACCAGTCTGTTGTGATTGGTCTACTCTGCTCTGATTGGTCAGTTGACCCAGTCTGTTGTGATTGGTCTACTCTGCTCTGATTGGTCAGAAGGCCCAGTCTGTTATGATTGGTCTACTCTGCTCTGATTGGTCAGAAGGCCCAGTCTGTTATGATTGGTCTACTCTGCTCTGATTGGTCAGTTGACCCAGTCTGTTGGGATTGGTCTGCTCCGATTGGTCAGTTGACCCAGTCTGTTGTGATTGGTCTACTCTGCTCTGATTGGTCATTTGACCCAATCTGTTGTGATTGGTCTACTCTGCTCTGATTGGTCAGTTGACCCAGTCTGTTGTGATTGGTCAGTTGACCCAGTCTGTTGGGATTGGTCTGCTCTGATTGGTCAGTTGACCCAAGTCTGTTGGGATTGGTCTACTCTGCTCTGATTGTTATATTGTGTTATATTACACAAGACATACTTGACATAAGTTAATATCCGAAAATGCATAATTTGCTTTGAGAGATGTTATTGTGCACAATTACTCAAGGTATGTTGTTCCAAATAAAATGTTTGTTTTCTTAATATTTTATCAGAAATTAATATGCTCTTCCTCTGTCATGAATCACTTTTATTTTTCCCGATACAGTCAGTTCCTTTTTTATCAAATCACCCCAACCTTCAAATATCACTCTAATATGCTGATTTGCTGCTCAAGAAACATTTATGATAAATATCAATGTTGTAAACAGTTTATTTCAGGATTTTATGATAGAATTAGAAATCTTTTGTAGATGCCTTTACTGTCACTTATCAATCAATTTAATGTGTCCTTGCTGAATAAAAGGTTTGCATAGTAGTGCACATATTTTCAAATTCAAATGTGCTGCGAATGGGAAGCTCCATTTGTAAAGTAGTGTCCCAAACACCGGTGAACAGTGTGTATAGGAACATCTCTCATATCACAGTCATGCAGACGGAGAAGTGAGCCGTGCGTTTACTGCGTAATGAAAGGGTTTGAACAGCAGCAGGTGTGTGTGATACGGGCTGTATTCAGGAAGGTCTTTCTGTCTCAGTGTGTGTGGGCAGAGGTTGTGCTGAAGCACCTCAATAGAAGCTTTTGCTGCAAAGGCCATTTACCCATCAGCCCCGGCTCTCTCATTCCCATCTGCCCGTGAGTGCTTTTCTCCGTTCAAGAGGCTGCGCTCTTTATCCTGCAGGACTGCTCTTCATCTGCTCTCACATTACTGCATTTCTCTCATATTATATATCGAGTGCATGTGCATGCAAGATATCTCATTTGTGAATTTAATTTCAGCATCAGGGGCAACTTTCTCACCGGGTAGTTCTAGGAACTTAGTTATAGATCCAGCCACCAGGTTTGTTCTCCGAGAAATAATGGTTCCCTTAGGAACATTTTCCTGGTTGCATTCCCTCCCCTGTGAAGGCCTCCTTCCCGTTACCTCTGTGCAGATAATCGTTGTCGGGATAATTCCCGTTCACGTGGCTACGCCGAAGCGATACAATTCTGTATTAAAAATTTTAAGGTCAGACAAGTAGTTTGTTGAGGGTTGGTTTTTTTTAGGGAAGGACTACATGCCTGCGCACTTACATTCAAACGCGCATACCTATAGAATGAACTCTTAAAGCAACACCATTGAACTTTTCCTCTTTGGTCACCCTACTGGTTGGAAACTAAATTGTCCATTAGCGCTGTCGTAAATAATGTAGCCTAGCGTCGCACACGCTCGCTGTTTATCTAGCGCCGGCTTTAGAGTGAACGATGTCCACAGACGAGGTCGAGGATGTTACATGATTTCATGAAAGTATGATGTATTCCGACATCAGAAACGAAGAAAAACTAAATGACTATTGTAACGCTTGACGTTAAGCAAGTCAAATTTGTAGTTTTCTTATGTCTCATTCAGACTACAGAAACGCGACCCGATCTGGCAAACTTGCATAGTGTGTTTATAGCAGATATAGTGTGGTTATAGCAGATATAGTGTGGTTATAGCAGATATTATAGCAGATATAGTGTGTTTATAGCAGATATAGTGTGTTTATAGCAGATATAGAGTGGATATAGCAGATATAGTCTGTTTATAGCAGATATAGTGTGGTTATAGCAGATATAGTGTGGTTATATATAGTGTGGTTATAGCAGATATAGTGTGGTTATATATAGTGTGGTTATAGCAGATATAGTGTGGTTATATATAGTGTGGTTATAGCAGATATAGAGTGGATATAGCAGAGATAGTGTGTTTACAGCAGATATAGCAGATATAGTGTGGTTATAGCAGATATAGTGTGGTTATAGCAGATATAGCAGATATAGTGTGTTTATAGCAGATATAGTGTGTTATAGCAGATATAGTGTGGTTATAGCAGATATAGTGTGGTTATAGCAGATATAGTGTGTTATAGCAGATATAGTGTGGTTATAGCAGATATAGTGTGGTTATAGCAGATATAGTGTGTTATAGCAGATATAGTGTGGTTATAACAGTATAGTGTGGTTATAGCAGATATAGTGTGGTTATAACACTATAGTGTGGTTATAGCAGATATAGTGTGGTTATAGCAGATATAGTGTGGATATAGCAGATATAGTGTGTTATAGCAGATATAGTGTGTTATAGCAGATATAGTGTGGTTATAACAGTATAGTGTGGTTATAGCAGATATAGTGTGGTTATAACACTATAGTGTGGTTATAGCAGATATAGTGTGGTTATAGCATATATAGTGTGGATATAGCAGATATAGTGTGTTATAGCAGATATAGTGTGGTTATAGCAGATATAGTGTGTTTATAGTAGATATAGTGTGTTTATAGCAGATATAGTGTGTTTATAGCAGATATAGTGTGTTTATAGCAGATATAGTGTGGTTATAGCAGATATAGTGTGGTTATAGCAGATATAGTGTGTTTATAGCAGATATAGTGTGGTTATAGCAGATATAGGACCGCAAAGCGAAGGCAGAAGTGCCTTTCACCCTGTTACGACTTGATGAACCACTGATACGATTTTGGAAACATTATTTTTAGGCCGCTAAGTTGCTGGAAAATAACTTTATTCAAGAGCTGCCATAAAGCCAAAACAATCTCTGTTACCTTAATTTCCTATTATCACTGTAAAGCCGCTTTGGAACAATCTACATTGTTAAAAGCGCTATATAAATGAAGATAACTTGACTTGACCGCCAGTAGGATCTCTAAAGTGACGTGAGCCTCACTTGTTGTTGTGAATTTTATTTTGACGACGCTGAGAACGCCAGAGCACATAGTGATCGCATTCTCCCTGTTCATCATTAGTTTATGATCTGTCTAACTGTCATGTCTAATACATTATTAGATAGAACTGTTATACATAATTAGACAGTGATTAAAGGTTATTAGCGTATGCCGTGTGGTTGATGTCCAGTGTTGCTGAGCAGAAATACATAATCATATTTGGCTTGAGCCCCTCAAAGCTAAAGGTTAAGAGGCTCATCTTATCTATCACTGTTTTACATGTTCGTACATAGCTTTTTTAAAAATGGTGTTTCGAGTGCGTTGGGCCAATCAGCAACGTCACGGCGAGTTCCTAGCGCTGGTTTAGATCGACTCTGGAATAGGAGTAAATTAGTTTCTCCAAAAGGAGTTCCTAGAACTAATAACGTTCCTAATTCCTGCGGTGCGAACACGCCAAAATACTTCCGGCATTAGTTCTAGGAACTATGAAAAGGTTCCTCCGGTGCGAAAGCCCTGAACACGGAAGAATAAGGAATAAAACTGTCCTGGGAACAACATGACGTTGTTTTACTCTGTAAGGCTTCTTCTAATGCTCCCCTTTGAGAGCGGTGATTTATATTTATGTATCTCATTTAATTTCAATTCTCTTTTGCTGCAGCCCTCTGGCACATGCCATAACTCATCATTATGTGTTCAATAAGTCAGATAAGCAGTTCAATATTTAATATGTGCTCCCTCAGATTTGTTTGGATGTTATCTGGGTCTCACGGGTAGATGATTCGCACTCGCACAAAGCGTCTGACTGTGGGATAATCTTGCTTGTGTTCATGAAGGAGATCGTGCTGTTCATCATCCTGGCCTCCTCATCCCGTTTTGAATTGTAAATTCTGGTGGTTAAAATCAATAGCCGCTTGGTTTGGGATTCACACGCGTGGGTGTGTAATTGGGAAAAACATAAGGGCTGGTATTGCTTCTGACAGGTCATTTATCCCACTTTAGTTAATGGTAAGCGCGGTTGGTGTTGGCCACGGCTGGATTCGGTCATCAAAACTCTGTCTATGTTTTCTCTCGCGCTTTGTTTCTACAGAATAAACATGTTGTAAGTTCTGCTGATCTGTTTACCGCTAGGTGATTCCCTTAGAAAGGCCCGTTCAGTAGATGCATTCACAAAAGCAACAATCAAACAAGGCTGTTTAATTTTTTGTGGTCTGAAGCCGCTCTGAGATATTTGGAGAGTCGTGTAGCTCAGCGGTTCTCAGAGCGATTCATGCATTGATTACAAATCCTGCTGATGGAACTTAAAATGGGCCTTTTGAATAATTGATCACTTGTATGGGCTAAATAAAATCAATTTTAAATGCTAAAATTGTAATTAAAGGTAATTATAATGTATTTTTAAAGAGATCCTCCCATGAAGTGCATTACTCTTCAATATCTCCCATGAAGTGTATACTCTTCAATATATATATATATATGATATGTAGGTAATGCTTTTCCTTTCAAGTTACATTTGATAGAATTCATTTAAGTTTGGTGCTGGTAAGATTTTTAAACATGTTTTAAGTAGTCTCTTCTGCTCCCCAAGGCTGCATTTATTTGATCAAAACTACAGTAAAAAACAAAAGGAAATCCCACACACACTATCAATACTTGCCAAAAGCATCAATAAATATGTATTTATTGTAAATATGACCATTTAAAATGATGTCATGACCAATCACTCCGAAGGTCAATCAATTACCAATCACGCTCAATGACTGAAAACATCATTAACTGCACATCATCATTTACAAAAATTACATCAAAAAGTGTAAATTATATAACCACATTTTTTTTATAGCAACACATTAAATAATGCTTCATCATTCATGCCCATAGGTGATATCTACAGGTGAAAACTACAGTAAAATGTGTTAAATATTATTACAATGTAAAACAGCTGTTTTCTATGCGAATATAAATAGTAAAATGTAATTTATTCCTGTGATCAAATCTGAATTTTCAGCATCATTACTCCAGTCTTCAGTGTCACATGATCCTTCAGAAATCAGGAGAATATGATGATCTGATGCTCAAGAAACGTTTACGTATGATCATTATCAATGTTGAAAACATCAGATGTTCTGCTTAATATGGAAACCATGATACATATTTCCAGATTTTTTGATGAAAAGAAAATTCAAAAGAACAACCGTATTTATTTAAAACAGAAATGTAACTGTAAAAGTGAATTTTTCAAAAGTGAATTTTTCAAAAGTGAATTTTTCAAAATGCAATTTTCAATTGCGTCAAATCAATTTGCAGAAGATTCACACACCTATAGTGATGCTGTTGTGCTGTTGTTTGTGAATGATACACCTTAAATGTGAGATGGGTCACTGATGTAAGGTAATGTCAGCAGAGGTGGCGTCCCGTCTCTCCCAATGCTCAAATCTGTGTTAAAGAGGGAGAGTAAGTGAGGTTCACGCTCACAGACTGACATGTTTGCGTTGCATGAAGATGCTGCGTGTCAGGAAACGCCTCGTGTCTGTCAGTGCAACGGGAGGCTGATTTAAGACGAGACTGAATATCTTGACATCCTTGAGGTTCCACTTCATGCAGGAACAAACCAGATCTGAACATAAATTATATAGCAGGGAAGTGCTACACTTAATGTGTCAGAGAACATTTCTGAAGTTTCCCTTAAAGCAATTTAGGGAAAAAAGCAGTGTTTTCACTCAGACATCTTGAAGTCGTAGGAGTGAAGCTTTTTCTGCCAGTTGAATCGGTTGTTTATCTTAAAAGGTCCCTGTGTGGAAAAGATGCACTTAATTGTAATGTTAACTGTGTGGCACTTTAACTTTAAACAGATTTGTTGATTATAATAAACTTCTGATGTTAGTGTGTCCTTATTTGCACGTTTAGTCAACATGGAGACAAAATTCACCCTTGCATGTATCATTTTTAAAAACTTGTTTTGACTTCATCATTTTTATTCAAAATCAAATACAATTTTGAATGCCAGATCATTTAGTTGACTCAAACCCTGGGCTTTTTTTACAATCGACTGCAAGCTCACATTCAGATCCGCCTCCATCCAATAAACAACCAATGGATTTTTTTTTTTCGATAATCAGTTTTTTTTGCTCTGATGCACGTTAGAATATGGAAAAAATATGTTACTGCTTCTGTTACATCATGACTTTAATGCATGTTCTTGGTTATATTGTGTATGATTTATGCATGTTATTAAGTTTTTAAAAAAAAAAATCACAAACTTGCTCTGCCTCTTAAACAACTTTCAGCTGAGATATGAATTAAATCCTGCCTTATATTTTTCATTATTGAATATCCTGTTTCACTCAAAATATCAGATTACTAAAATTAAAGGGGTTGCAAAAAGCATTTCACATGCAGTGACTTTACAGTAGTGGCAAAAAGTGACGTTCAGAGGGTATATTTGTTTTTTAATGACCCTGCAAGTTCTATTAAACCGTCTAAATATGGGGATATATGTACAGTATACAATATATATATACACACACACAGTATATTAGACACTTATAAGACACTAAACTTGGTTAATGTATTTATCTGACAAAATTATAGTAAAAGAAACCCTGTACAAACAAAAGGCTGACAGGAAATAGCTTACATTGACTACAACATAATCAGTTATTAATATTTTAAGTATTTAAATTTAAATATTTAAGTCCTCTTTTGTTTTTGCATGTGTTCATAATTTCTTTTTTATGACAGCCTGGCCAAAGTTATGTTGGCACAGTTTTTCATTTTTCATTGTGTTATCACAAATAAAACTCCAAGCACTCAATATGCTTACATAAATCTTTGAATATTTAAATAAAGGGTGGAGATGTCATTTTTCCTAGGCTGAACATCACTTCTGGCCACTACTGTCTAACCAGTTTGCGGGGGTCAATAAGATGTGTGAGGTCATGTAAACCGCTTTCATTTATTTAGTAGACCAATTATTTCTCACACTTACTGCTTATTCATTGTGTGCATGTTTTTTTGGGATGTTTAAATGTGAGAAAACCCTGGCGATTTCAAAATCCAACATAAGCAAGGTTTCTACCGTTTCTTGTCTTGCTGAGCTTTCATAATGAGTTGTTTTTAGTTGGTTATCAGGTTTTTATTGTGCATGTAAACGCTCTCAATGAGAAGCAGCAGTTCCTCGCTGAACTCCGGCGTGTTTGGAGCACGAGGTCATCACCGCGCACAGATGGTTTGTCTCTTTTTCTTTTCTCTCTGCTCTTTTTCTCGCTCACTTCCTGTGGTTTTTTTTTTTTTTTTGCACGTCCTCTGAGTCCTTTGATTTCCCAGCAGCTCTTCTCTGGCCAGCTGGATGTTCTCCAAAACTTGCACCCATCCTTCTGGTTTAAAGTGCCGTCTCCTCATCTTTTAGCCGTGCTTGAGATTTATGCCGCAATTATATTA
>CM060631.1:2360000-2365000 GCA_030578275.1 Meda fulgida | reverse complement strand
AGGGGGAAAGTCAGGCTTGGATGAAGCTCCGGTGGCTGAGACGAGTAAGGACAATGGATTGGAGGTGAGTGAGAGCGTTGTGAGTAACTTAAATCATGTTGATAATGAAAAGCCGAGTTGTAGTAGTGTAAATGGCACTGCAGCAGTTGAGGAACAACTTGTTGTTGATTGCGTAAGAGGCCCACACGTCAGTGGTGTGCGAGTATGGAGGAGGAGGATGATGATGATGCCTCTGATATCATGGAGATAGGTCTGGCTGCAGAACCGCAGAACCATTACGTCATAACAGTCTGAGGACGACAGCGCCAGCCCGACAGTCTGAGGGCGGAAGTGGGCGCGGCAAGGCATTACGCTACTTCCGTATTTTGGAAAGTTTTAAAGTTTAAAACAACGTTATTATAAAAACTTTGTTTTAAACGATTTAATTGAAAATGTATATTTAAGATTGATAAACAATATTGTACATTAAACAAAGCATAAAATGAAAAATAAATAATACAATGAAAACAAAGCTTGAGAGTTTGAACATTTTATTCAATTGAAAATACTTTTAAATACTCAACCAACAAAGACCACCATACACAATAATATGATGGACTGAAAACACAAAAAATATTAATTTAAATAAAATGAGTTTTTTCCTCTGAAATATAAAAATAAATCACACACTAGCTGTTTTCTAATTAAATTAAATTACAAAATTAAACTATATAAATAAGTTATATAAAACAAAATTAAACCAAAGAAAATAAATCTTATAAAAGTTATACAGGCACAAATTTGACAACAATAATTCTCAAGAGAAAAATAAATAATAAATTAAAACTCCATACACATGGAGTTTATTCTGAGGTGCCTTTCGTCGTGACATTTAAAAAGAAAAACTTCCATGTCCTGTTGAAACTGGAACCGAAACATGAAAGGCTCTTTGGCCAGTTCCAGAGCATCTTTTCCTTCTTCCTTTCCTTTCCTTCTGCTGATATTGTTAAATATTAACTTACAAAATACTTCGTTTCAAAATACTTCCTTTCAAAAAAACATTTCAGTACAGAGCCGTTTTGTATAAGCGTAACGTTATTATGTTAAGTATGTTGCATGATCCATATCAACTTTATAACTTATTTTTACTTCTTTCTCTTCTTCTTTTCCTTGTTCTACATTGTGCTCCGCCATAATTAAACCTTTTACTGTCTATCTTTTACTATCTAAAAACATTTTACTGTCTAGTCTAAACACATGTCTAAACATGAACTCCGCCCACTTCCGCCCTCAGTCTGTCGGGCTGGCGCAGCTGTGGTCCTCAGACTGTCGGGCTGGCGCTGTGGTCCTCAGACTGTCGGGCTGGCGCTGTGGTCCTCAGACTGTCGGGCTGGCGCTGTGGTCCTCAGACTGTCGGGCTGGCGCTGTGGTCCTCAGACTGTCGGGCTGGCGCTGTGGCCCTCAGACTGTCGGGCTGGCGCTGTGGTCCTCAGACTGTCGGGCTGGCGCTGTGGTCCTCAGACTGTCGGGCTGGCGCTGTGGTCCTCAGACTGTCGGGCTGGCGCTGTGGTCCTCAGACTGTCGGGCTGGCGCTGTGGTCCTCAGACTGTCGGGCTGGCGCTGTGGTCCTCAGACTGTCGGGCTGGCGCTGTGGCCCTCAGACTGTCGGGCTGGCGCTGTGGTCCTCAGACTGTCGGGCTGGCGCTGTGGTCCTCAGACTGTCGGGCTGGCGCTGTGGCCCTCAGACTGTCGGGCTGGCGCTGTGGCCCTCAGACTGTCGGGCTGGCGCTGTGGCCCTCAGACTGTCGGGCTGGCGCTGTGGTCCTCAGACTGTCGCTGTGGTCCTCAGACTGTCGCTGTGGTCCTCAGATTGTCGGGCTGGCGCTGTGGTCCTCAGACTGTCGGGCTGGCGCTGTGGTCCTCAGACTGTCGGGCTGGCGCTGTGGTCCTCAGTCTGTCGGGCTGGCGCTGTGGTCCTCAGACTGTCGGGCTGGCGCTGTGGTCCTCAGACTGTCGGGCTGGCGCTGTGGTCCTCAGACTGTCGGGCTGGCGCTGTGGTCCTCAGTCTGTCGGGCTGGCGCTGTGGCCCTCAGACTGTCGGGCTGGCGCTGTGGCCCTCAGACTGTCGGGCTGGCGCTGTGGTCCTCAGACTGTCGGGCTGGCGCTGTGGTCCTCAGACTGTCGGGCTGGCGCTGTGGTCCTCAGACTGTCGGGCTGGCGCTGTGGTCCTCAGTCTGTCGGGCTGGCGCTGTGGTCCTCAGACTGTCGGGCTGGCGCTGTGGTCCTCAGACCGTCGGGCTGGCGCTGTGGTCCTCAGACTGTCGGGCTGGCACTGTGGTCCTCAGACTGTCGGGCTGGCGCTGTGGTCCTCAGACTGTCGGGCTGACGCTGTGGTCCTCAGACTGTCGGGCTGGCGCTGTGGTCCTCAGACTGTCGGGCTGGCGCTGTGGCCCTCAGACTGTCGGGCTGGCGCTGTGGCCCTCAGACTGTCGGGCTGGCGCTGTGGCCCTCAGACTGTCGGGCTGGCGCTGTGGTCCTCAGACTGTCGCTGTGGTCCTCAGACTGTCGCTGTGGTCCTCAGACTGTCGGGCTGGCGCTGTGGCCCTCAGACTGTCGGGCTGGCGCTGTGGTCCTCAGACTGTCGGGCTGGCGCTGTGGTCCTCAGACTGTCGGGCTGGCGCTGTGGTCCTCAGTCTGTCGGGCTGGCGCTGTGGTCCTCAGACTGTCGGGCTGGCGCTGTGGTCCTCAGTCTGTCGGGCTGGCGCTGTGGTCCTCAGACTGTCGGGCTGGCGCTGTGGTCCTCAGACTGTCGGGCTGGCGCTGTGGTCCTCAGACTGTCGGGCTGGCGCTGTGGTCCTCAGACTGTCGGGCTGGCGCTGTGATCCTCAGACTGTTATGACGTAATGGTTCTGCGGTTCTGCAGTTGGTTATTATTGATATCATGACGCAGAGTCAGGATGAAGAGAGTTTGTCGGATTTGTCAGATCTCTATAAAGCTAATGATGATTTGTACTCTGTAGATCAGATAAATGCTTTTTTGGACGAGACTAAAGGGAGAAAGGTAGATATAGGAGATTTTTTCCCTGATAAGGAAAAGTTTGTCGCCTCTGTAGTGTGGGTTCGTAAAACGTACAACCATACTGTGTTATCGCAACAGAAACGGTACAGACTTAAGAAGTATATAACGGCCATAAGACAGGGTATAAGGAATGAGAATGAAAGAAGGGTTCGAGGAAAAGCTAAATGAACACTATGGCTTGTATGTATTTATGTGTATTTTTCCTTTTCTTCTGCTGTTCTCTCTACCCTTTCTATCTCATGGAGTATCTTAGAATAGGTTCTCTAAATGTTAATGGTCTGAGAGATAAGAAAAAGCAGGCTTTAGTTTCAGAATATTTAAATATTAAGAATATCGCAGTTGGTTTTCTTCAAGAAACCCACAGTAATACAAGTAATGAGTCTGAATGGGGTTTGTGGTGGAAGGGAGAATATGTTTTAAGTTATGGCTGTAATGTTAGTGCAGGAGTTGCGATCATGTTTAGCTCTACTTTAAATGTAAAAATCCTTTCTACATATGACATAGAACCTGGTAGGTTACTTTTAGTAAGAGCGGAAATAAATAATTTTCTTTTTGTTAATATGTATGCCCCTAATGATGGAACAGAAAGAGTTCTTTTATTTGAGAAATTGGGTCGTGTTTTAAAAGCTCTTAACTCAGGAGATAAAATTATAATGGCAGGAGACTGGAATTGCACTTTGAATTTCAATATAGATAAAAAGGCTGAAGAACCTCACCATAAATCAGCACTTGTTTTATCTGATGTGGTTAAAAGTTTAAATATGGAAGATATTTGGAGAATTAAAAATCCATTGCTTAAACAATACACTTGGATAAAAGTCACAGATGGTGGAGTTCATGCTGCCAGATTGGATAGATTTTATATCACAAGTGATTCAAGAAGTAGAGTGGGTAATGTTAATATAATTCCAAATATTATTTCAGATGACAAAATAACAATGGATTTTGTCATTTTAAATGAAAGTAAAAGAAGTCTGTATCGGTACTTTAACAATAAACTTTTACAAGACAATGTTTTTTGTGCACATTTTAAGTTGTTTTGGGAAACATGGCAAATGCAAAAAATAAATGATGATGATATAAAACAATAGTGGGACATTAGAAAAGTGCAAATTAGAGTTTTCTGTCAGCAATATTCTTCATATTCAAAAAGGACATTAACGACCAGGATACAGGACTTGGAAAATGAGATCTCTGATATTGAAGAGAAAATGATGGCAAGGAGTGGACTGCATTTGGAAACCGCTATTTCAGAGAAGAAGCTTCAGTTGAATTCTTTATTGTATGATAAAGTGAAAGCTGCCCTTGTTAGGGCACGTTTTATTCAAACTAAAGACATTGATGGGCACACAAAATTCTTTTTTAATTTAGAACGAAAGACTAATCAAAGAAATGTGATGGTGGGTTTAAAAAATGATGAAGGTGTTGTTACCTATGACTAGTCAAATGAGAAGAATGGCTGTTGATTTTTATTCTAACTTATATACAGCCAATGTCACTGATCCTGAATGCAAAGAAGAGTTATTTTCATGTCTTAAGAAGTTGATGCCTGAGCAGCAGGAGGTTACTGATTTGCCAATTACTTTTCAAGAAGTGACAAAAGCTGTAAAAGATCTTGCATCAGAGAAGGCTTCTGGTCTAGATGGCCTCCCATCTGAATTTTATAAATGTTTCTGGAATGTGATTGGAAAGGATTATTTTGAAATGCTTTTAAATTCAATACAGACTGGGTCTTTACCTAAGAGTTTTAATAGAGCAGTGTTGTCCTTGTTACCGAAGAAAGGTGATTTGTTTTCTTTGAAGAATTGGCGACCTGTTGCGTTAATGTGTATGGATTATAAAAATGTTTTCAAAATGTATTGCCAGTAGACTTAATAATTATATGAGTGTTTTAATCATGAAAGAACAATCATACTGTGTAAAGGGGCGATGTATTAGAGAT
>CM060631.1:2245000-2355000 GCA_030578275.1 Meda fulgida | reverse complement strand
AGAATCAATTCAGAAGAGTCATTTGTTTTGGGAATCAATATCTTTACTCTACTGTACATTCAAGGATTTTAAGTTTTGACACTGTGTAAAATAAGTAAAGAAGTCCTGGCCATAAATGTGATCTATTTATACTGTCAGATTTTACTGTCCAGCCATCTATTATGCTGAGACTACAGACATGCACTATTCATTCAAGGTGACTTTGAAATGGCCAAGAGGACAATTTTATATTTCGTCCTTCATCCATCCCATGTCATTTTCAATTCAGGAGAACGTCTGCCTGTGTGCCACGCTTTCATCAGAGGTATTTAATCCAAATATGATTATTTAAAAACAGCATTGCCCATATCCTCTCTATTAGGTGCTCATTTACGCCGTCACTGTCAGATATTAAGCTGAAATAGCCTCAAGACTGAGGCCTATCAAAACAGTAATCACAGCTCACTATGGGCATCCATCAGAACCGGGTGACAGGATGAAGGGGCGGGGCTTCGCTTGACCAATCACAGCTCCTGTAGCTCTCCAGTAGCCAATCACAGACAGCGCCTGGGAGAGATTATACATTCAAATCACACCGCATGCACAGCGAAACCTCATTATCATTGGTCGTTTTTGCTCCAGCTTCCAATCAGCTCCAATCTGAGCACGGGAAGCCTTTCTGTGGCACATTTTCAAAAAATTAATGGCTTCTGGAGAGTTACAGAGTCCAGCCAGACGTTCCGGGCGACTTTTGAAAAATGACATTTGGTTTTCATATATCGCCACAGGTCTATATGAATATGAGACACTTGATTATGGATTATTCTGGGTGTATGAATTATAAATATGGTTTATAATGGTGGGGGAGAGAAAACCTAGTTAGTTGTTGAAGAGCTTTTGCTGGTTGCTGCCAAACACAGACTGTGTCTGTAATTTCCTTTGGCCATGATTGATTGATGGCATCATCGCAGGTGCCGGTCTTAGTTAAAGGCTCGGCATCACAGTGGCAGCTGTTTAATGCCCACCTTTTGTGTTTGTGATTTTCTTTAAAATTGTTTATAATTTATCATATATTTCATTTTAATATGTGTAATCATTTTACCGTTTTATATTTATTTTATTTGTATGTTTTTTGTTTTTTTTACTTGCTGGACGTCTGTTACTATATTATAATTATTATTTTACAATTATTTATAATTTATAATATTTTTAATTTATAGTTTTATATTATATTTGTAAATATTTATTAAGTATAATAAAGTTACTTTTTATATTTATTTGTATTTATTTATTATTTAATATTATTTATTAGCCTAATTATTTTTATAACTTGTTGGACTTAGCATGTCTGTTTTTTTATTATTATTTTTTTACAATTAAATATAATATATTATTAATTTAAATAACATAATAAATTATGTATAATATATATTAATTTAAAATATTTATAGTTCATAATATTTTACATTTGTAACTTTATTTATAACTAACTAACTTAGTGTCCTTGTTACTCACATGACCCCTTTTTTTAGTTCTTAACAATTAATTATAATTTATAATATTTATTCATTAATTTATGCATTTATTTATTTTTAACTTACTGGCATATTTGTATTTGTTACTCAGATGCCTATATTTTTTTATTTACAAGTAATTGTAATTTATTATAGAAATGTGTATATTTTATACATATTTTTTTTTTATATATATATATATATATATATATATATATATATAATTTATTTATTGCTTTAATTCATTTAAATTACAATTCATTGTTAACTTACTGGTGTCTGGTTACCTGTGTTTGTTACTCACATGCATATGAGGCTGAGGATGGATTCTCTCGAGTGTATGAATTATAAATACAGTTTATAATGGCCGGGGAGAGAAAGCCCAGTGAGTTGCTGAAGAGCTTTTGCTGGTTTCCAAACACAGACTGTGTCTGTAATTTCCTTTGGCCATGATTGATTGATGGCATCATCGCTGTGACCAGTGCAGGTGTCTGTCTCGGTTACAGGCTTTCTCTCAGCCCTCACCGTGACTCCTCTTCCGTGTCGTGCCTTTAATGAATGCTTGATTCTGGCACTGATTACACATGACATTTATCTGTGTCACTGCATTCTCCCCTGTGATTGGCCGACGAAACCGATAGCTGGAAGGTGTCGAGAAACACCCCATTTATCTTAGTGTTAAAGCTATTTTCATAACACTATCCCGCTCAAATGATGTGTTACTTACAAACCCCCCTGATATAAATCTATATGATTATGATCCATATCCCGCACTGCTATTTGTACAAATACAATACATCAAAAGAAGACTGATTTGTCACGACGTCTTATTGCTTTTCATAACGGTTTATCTGCCCTTAATGTCCTTATAAAAGGACCTCTCTGGGAATTGTAAAGAAATGTTAGCATGAAATATGTTGTTAGCAAGATATTGAACTGAAACTCAACAAGCGGCAAATCTGAATAAACTTAGTAATGTTTTATTAAGAGACATAGATAGCTTATAAATTATGCTACAGAAGATAATACAGTTTTATGGCCAGTAATAAATTTTTTATTATTCCTAATTTATAATGTTTTAATTTAATTATTAAAATAAAAATCATTATTTATGATTATTGTGATTTAAAAATATTTATTTATTTATTTATTGTAATAATATTTTTTCTAACATGCTCTATTGTACACAAAATATGTATTAATTGTTTTATAAGTCCTAATTTTTATATATTTTAAATGTAATTATTAAAATAAATATAATTATTTATAAGTATTGTTTTTATATTTATATATTTTATTTATTTATTTTTTATTTTTTATAACTTACCATTGAATAATGGAAAATACTATATAATAATGAAAAATACAGGTTTATGACCAGTAATATTCTTTTTATAATCATGAATAATTTACAATATTTTAAATAAATCCTGATTAATATTTATTGCAACTATTTATATGTATTTATTTTATTGTTCAAAAAGAAATCATATTTTATTATATAATTTTTAAAAAAAAATCTTACCATTGGCAAAAAGTTGAACTTAAGCACGTGTGTCTTTATTGACATTTTTTATTTAATATTTATTTTGTTTCTGACTTAATGGCAATACTGGAATTTAGTGTGTGTGTATTTTGTTGCATGCTTTTAAATATTTTAATATTCATAATATTTTATGCTTAGGCCTACGATAAATACATTTGTATTTATTTATTTATTTCTAACTTGCTGGCAAACATGTAGTCTAGCATCTGTGTCTTTGTTACTCACATGCCCGTCATGTTTTTGCATATGAGGTCTTCGATGGCCTTATTTATTCACATAAGTGTGTGTGCGTCTGTCAGCATTGCCAGACAGGGTCCAGGAGTTAGCGCAGAGCTACACAAGGGCAATTCAAAGACGCTGCGTACGGCCTGGTCAACCTGAGCCAGAATAAATCTCGTTTGAAGGTGAAAGCAAGTGCGTTTGATGCTGCCTATATTGTGCCCGCGGATATTAAAAGATTTGTTTTTCCGGTTACACTTTACTTCATTAGTTAACTACGTTAGTTAGTTAACATGAACTAAGAATGAACAATACTTCTAAAGCATTTATTAATTTTTTTTAATGTTAGTTTCAACATTTACTAATACGTTATTAAAATCAAAGGTTGTATTTGTTAACATTAGTTAATGCACCGTGAACTAACATGAACAATGCATAGCTGTATTTTTTTATGAATTAACATTAACAAAGATTGCATTGCTCATTGTTAGTCCTGAAGTGTCCACTAGTCCCACACAATCAATCAAAACTAACTTTAGCTGGACAATATCTTTATCCTAGAGCTGTGGTAAAGCCAAAACGATTTGTTACGGTAATTTCCATTATCACTGTAAACCTGCTTTGAAACAATCCATAATGTTAAAAGCGTTTTATAAATGAAGGTGACTTGGCTTGTTAGTTCATGTTAGATATAGCCCACATGAACTTAAGTTAACTAATGAAGCTTAGTGTAAAGTGTTACTCTTTTCCCACCAAGTCAGCCTCGTGAGCTGCAAGTTTAATGTATGGGACGGTGTCATAATAACACACATACGCTTCTTTTCTTCTCTGTCACACTCTTTATTCCACACCATTACTCAGACTATATCAGGCCCTATAAGGGAACATTGTAATGTAGCCTAATGCGTACATAAGCACTACTCTTGGGTTAAATAGTTGATTATTTAATTATATATAACTTAGTAATGCAGAAGTAGGTCTGTCAATCAACTGAAAATTATAGTCAAATTAATTATATGATATGCTGATTATTTTATCATTCCAGTTTTAACCAGGCACTAAATGCGCTGAATTAACGCTGTGAATGTTTAATTAAAGTCATTGTCATTCTTTCCGACACAACACGTCTCCTTTATATGTAAATTAAGCTCATTATAGATTGCACATTATTCACAGACGTCTGTGCTGTTTGACTGGTGCAATTAAAGTTTCTTAGATCACAATGAATCAATATTTATTGATAGGTTTATTAAAGATTTAAATTACTGTTGCAGATGAAAACATTGAATAGACATAAAAGTATAAATTAATGTCTTGGGTAAAAAAAAAATTATTGTCACTTTTTTTTTTACTTAATTTATGATTGTTATGTTAATAAATGTTATGTTGTGTTGGCTGGACAGTGTTAAAAGAGAAAAGCTACAAACAAAATATATATACTTCTTATATAAACTGACCTTTTATGATTAAAATATACTGGTGGTTATATATTTAAGACAGGTATATTATAATTGTAACCAATATTGTCAAAATAATTTAATTATCAGTATAAGTACAATTTAACTATGCAATTATTATAGTAATCAATTTAATGTAACTATTTAATTTTCAATAAACATGAAAACATCTAATTAACAGTACTTGATATATTTTAAAATATTTTATTATGTTATAATTATATATATTATAATTATGAATAATTTCTTAAATGATGTTTGCTAATCTTATATCAAAATATATCAGGTTCTAGTGTCTATTAACCAACATTTGTACATTTTAAGTGTCTTTCTCCAATGTTTCAAAGCATCTTGGGTGAATTAGGTTTTTTCCATATCCATTTTCCCCTTTCATTGCACAGCACACCTGTGGTGCCTTAAAACGCTGCATAAGTCTGCGGCTCATTAGGTTTTTGGAGCAGATCCAGAGAGTCCACATATATTTTGCAGTATCTTTGTACTTACCTGTATAAGATTCACAAATAGTGCCGGCTTTCACACACTGAGAGCTGTATTTCACAGGGCTGGGTTAAAGATGGCCGTCACATGCACCCTCACAGATGGGTTCTGTTCGCTGGTTTGTTTGTGCATGTTTGCTTGTGATGGCTCGAGTCTGGTCTGATGTTGCTAACACCTGGTCTGGGCTGGCCCTCTCCACGGGTTGGCCTGGTTTGTATTTCCTAGAGCCAGGCATTGGCCCACTACAAAGGCACCAAGCACGCCAAGAAGCTGAAATCCTTGGACGCGCCGAAATGCCTCAAACACAAGAGTTCCCCGGTCAGCAGGGAAAACACCAACAAGGATCATCCTAAGAGCCTTTCTCCCTCGACTGGAAACACTGACAGAAAAGGTAAGAGAAGAGGCGTATCTCACTGTTACTGGTGCTCATGCTTCAAAACATCACTGTTGCTGGTGCTCATGCTTCAAAACATCACTGTTACTGGTGCTCATGCTTCAAAACATCACTGTTACTGGTGCTCATGCTTCAAAACATCACTGTTACTGGTGCTCATGCATGAAAACATCACTGTTACTGGTGCTCACGCATGAAAACATCACTGTTACTGGTGCTCATGCTTGAAAACATCACTGTTACTGGTGCTCATGCATGAAAACATCACTGTTACTGGTGCTCATGCATGAAAACATCACTGTTACTGGTGCTCATGCTTGAAAACATCACTGTTACTGGTGCTCATGCTTGAAAACATCACTGTTACTGGTGCTCATGCATGAAAACATCACTGTTACTGGTGCTCATGCATGAAAACATCACTGTGACTGGTGCTCACGCTTCAAAACATCACTGTTACTGGTGCTCATGCAGGAAAACACCACTGTTGCTGGTGCTCATGCATGAAAACATCACTGTTACTGGTGCTCATGCATGAAAACATCACTGTTACTGGTGCTCATGCAGGAAAACATCACTGTTACTGGTGCTCACGCTTCAAAACATCACTGTTACTGGTGCTCATGCAGGAAAACATCACTGTTACTGGTGCTCATGCAGGAAAACATCACTGTTACTGGTGCTCATGCTTCAAAACATCACTGTTACTGGTGCTCATGCTTCAAAACATCACTGTTACTGGTGCTCATGCTTCAAAACATCACTGTTACTGGTGCTCATGCATGAAAACATCACTGTTACTGGTGCTCACGCATGAAAACATCACTGTTACTGGTGCTCACGCATGAAAACATCACTGTTACTGGTGCTCATGCTTGAAAACATCACTGTTACTGGTGCTCACGCTTGAAAACATCACTGTTAGTGGTGCTCACGCTTGAAAACATCACTGTTATTGGTGCTCATGCATGAAAACATCACTGTTACTGGTGCTCATGCATGAAAACATCACTGTTACTGGTACTCATGCAGGAAAACATCACTGTTACTGGTGCTCACGCTTGAAAACATCACTGTTACTGGTGCTCATGCTTGAAAACATCACTGTTACTGGTGCTCACGCTTGAAAACATCACTGTTAGTGGTGCTCACGCTTGAAAACATCACTGTTATTGGTGCTCATGCATGAAAACATCACTGTTACTGGTGCTCACGCTTGAAAACATCACTGTTATTGGTGCTCATGCATGAAAACATCACTGTTACTGGTGCTCATGCATGAAAACATCACTGTTACTGGTGCTCATGCAGGAAAACATCACTGTTACTGGTGCTCATGCAGGAAAACATCACTGTTACTGGTGCTCATGCTTCAAAACATCACTGTTACTGGTGCTCATGCAGGAAAACATCACTGTTACTGGTGCTCACGCTTGAAAACATCACTGTTAGTGGTGCTCACGCTTGAAAACATCACTGTTATTGGTGCTCATGCATGAAAACATCACTGTTACTGGTGCTCATGCATGAAAACATCACTGTTACTGGTGCTCATGCAGGAAAACATCACTGTTACTGGTGCTCACGCTTGAAAACATCACTGTTACTGGTGCTCATGCATGAAAACATCACTGTTACTGGTGCTCATGCAGGAAAACATCACTGTTACTGGTGCTCACGCATGAAAACATCACTGTTATTGGTGCTCATGCTTGAAAACATCACTGTTACTGGTGCTCATGCAGGAAAACATCACTGTTACTGGTGCTCATGCAGGAAAACATCACTGTTACTGGTGCTCACGCTTGAAAACATCACTGTTACTGGTGCTCACGCTTGAAAACATCACTGTTACTGGTGCTCATGCATGAAAACATCACTGTTACTGGTGCTCACGCATGAAAACATCACTGTTACTGGTGCTCATGCTTCAAAACATCACTGTTACTGGTGCTCATGCTTGAAAACATCACTGTTACTGGTGCTCATGCATGAAAACATCACTGTTACTGGTGCTCATGCAGGAAAACATCACTGTTACTGGTGCTCATGCATGAAAACATCACTGTTACTGGTGCTCACGCATGAAAACATCACTGTTACTGGTGCTCATGCATGAAAACATCACTGTTACTGGTGCTCATGCATGAAAACATCACTGTTACTGGTGCTCATGCTTCAAAACATCACTGTTACTGGTGCTCATGCTTGAAAACATCACTGTTACTGGTGCTCATGCATGAAAACATCACTGTTACTGGTGCTCATGCAGGAAAACATCACTGTTACTGGTGCTCATGCATGAAAACATCACTGTTACTGGTGCTCATGCAGGAAAACATCACTGTTACTGGTGCTCATGCATGAAAACATCACTGTTACTGGTGCTCATGCTTGAAAACATCACTGTTACTGGTGCTCATGCAGGAAAACATCACTGTTACTGGTGCTCATGCAGGAAAACATCACTGTTACTGGTGCTCATGCTTGAAAACATCACTGTTACTGGTGCTCATGCTTGAAAACATCACTGTTACTGGTGCTCACGCATGAAAACATCACTGTTACTGGTGCTCATGCATGAAAACATCACTGTTACTGTTGCTCATGCATGAAAACATCACTGTTACTGGTGCTCATGCTTGAAAACATCACTGTTACTGGTGCTCATGCATGAAAACATCACTGTTACTGGTGCTCATGCATGAAAACATCACTGTTACTGGTGCTCATGCATGAAAACATCACTGTTACTGGTGCTCACGCATGAAAACATCACTGTTACTGGTGCTCACGCTTGAAAACATCAGTTACTAGTGCTCATGCTTGAAAACATCACTGTTACTGGTGCTCACGCTTGAAAACATCACTGTTACTGGTGCTCATGCATGAAAACATCACTGTTACTGGTGCTCACGCTTGAAAACATCACTGTTACTGGTGCTCACGCTTGAAAACATCACTGTTATTGGTGCTCACGCTTGAAAACATCACTGTTACTGGTGCTCATGCAGGAAAACATCACTGTTACTGGTGCTCACGCATGAAAACATCACTGTTACTGGTGCTCATGCTTCAAAACATCACTGTTACTGGTGCTCATGCTTGAAAACATCACTGTTACTGGTGCTCACGCATGAAAACATCACTGTTACTGGTGCTCACGCTTGAAAACATCACTGTTACTGGTGCTCACGCATGAAAACATCACTGTTACTGGTGCTCACGCTTGAAAACATCACTGTTACTGGTGCTCACGCATGAAAACATCACTGTTACTGGTGCTCACGCATGAAAATATCACTGTTACTGGTGCTCATGCATGAAAACATCACTGTTACTGGTGCTCATGCATGAAAACATCACTGTTACTGGTGCTCACGCTTGAAAACATCACTGTTAGTGGTGCTCATGCTTGAAAACATCACTGTTACTGGTGCTCATGCATGAAAACATCACTGTTACTGGTGCTCATGCTTAAAAACATCACTGTTACTGGTGCTCATGCTTAAAAACATCACTGTTACTGGTGCTCATGCTTGCTTAAATAAACTCATAAGTCATAACCCTCAATATTGAACTGTGTGCGACAAACATAAATGATGACTCAAATCTCGTGGCTTGAAGCAAAGTGCGTTGTTCAGGTCGCAGGTAAAAAAACAAGATGTTGCAATAATTTTGCATGTAATCTTTCAGCAGAAGAACGTGTCTCATTGGAGTCAAAATGATGATTCGTATAAAGAGCTGTATTCAATTGCTCCAAAATAAACAATGCATGTTGCAATGCATTTTTTACTACAATTTTCAAAGATTTATTGACAGTAAAATGGCAAAATAAACTTAAGGTATAGTCACATACATTTACCTTTGGTTGGCAAAATTTTGCAGGTGACAAGTGTGACTGGATGTGATGAAATACAATGAGTGATAAACATAAAATAATTATCCAAAGCTATTCTGCTGGCTTTACTGATGCAGAACACACTAAGCTTGAATCTGAATTGCACAGGAAAGTCCATCAGGTGAAATTCTTGCAGCTGAAATGACAGAATTTTGCTCAGGAAATTGAATGGAGCAAAGTTAAATGTGAGCACACCTTTACATTGAGTCAAATCTAAAGATCAGAAACTCCTGACGTTAAGAAACCCCTGAGTAACAGTTCTGTTATGACTGAGGGGTTTCTTACTGTAACTGAAGGCGTTTCTTGCATCTGGTCCCAGAATATCAGAAACTTGAGTGTGAATTCAACCTGGGCCGGTAAAAAGCCACCCAGAACGGTCTAGCATCAAAACAGCGAGTTTTGCATGAGAAAAGGCCACTCCGAAAAATGTAAAAATCTGTTTGAGTTCTGCTATTTATTGCTGTTTTGCTGCAGAGGAAACGTTCATCATATTTCCCTGGACAAGAGTTGACCTCCTCTTCCATTTCTGTCACAAAGATGAACTGGAAACAAGAAAAATGTTCCAAGAATTGGCTTAAAGGCCATAATTTTTATCCTAGGCGTCTCAGTAATTTAGTTGATATTGCACCAGTAGTACTTCATATTCATGTGTGGAAAATAGCCTGACGCTCACTTCAGGTTCTGGTTTTCATCGACCTCTCCTGGTCTTGATGTTCTTCCCCAGTGCAGTGAGGTTATATATCGTTCTCGTGGTTCATTAGTGTGTGTTAGCGATCCAGGGGTTGGCATTCTCTGCAGGATTACAGCTGGATCAGGCGGCTGGAGTTTAATGGCACAAAATTGTGTACGCAAGCACATTGTGAGATTAGGTGCCCTCAATACATGTCTGGAACCTGTTCTGGAACCAATAATTTACTCCACTTCTTTTTTTGTTCTGCTTGTTTAAGCCCAGCAGTTAAGTTCGCCCAATAAAAAAGTCTATTGTACTCAAACACCTGGTGTAATCTAATTTGCGGCTCTTTAAAGCAAAAGTGTAGCCTGAAGTCAGGTTTGTCTTATAAAGCAAAGCCTCGTCTCTATGAGCTGGATGAGTTGCTTTGAGTTGTATACTCATAAACACAAAATATGTGTCTGCAGTTTGTGTGTTGTGCAATTCATAATAACATGTTTCTGTTACCAGGATTTGTTCTTGTCAACACTTTGGGGTGAATTCTCTACGTAGTTGCAACAGTTAAAGAAATACTGCGGAAACAAAGGATGTAACTTTGTGTGTAGGTTTGCGTACCTAATTTGCATAAATGTGTTGTGCTAAACAACTCGTGCACCACGTGCAAATAAATAACGCTATCAGCAGGAGCAATTCATTTTAGTCAATTCTCCACTTTGGATCTCTGGAATGGAAGCGCAGGGATCGGTGACCTACCTCTGCCGTTATCAGGAAACTAATTGAGCCGGTGTATTGTTTGCATTAATAAGGCTTGTGAATAAAGAAAGGCACCGTGACCCAGTTGAGTACATGATCACGTAGGGCCAGAAACCTCCCGATAAATCACGGCACATCATACAGAACGCAGCATAACACCCGACCGATTCGCAGAGTTTGTGGCGAGCCGGGCGTTTGTTTGTCAAAATGCCACTCGGTAATGAATATTAATGTGCAGAGATGTCAGAGAGATGAATTGTGGGGGCGGCTGAAAGCTGCATTATCTCGAGTTTATTTGCCGCATGTAATGAATAGCAGAGGCTCAGACACTAATAGATCGGCTTCAGAGAGCAGAAAGAAGCGCTGGAGAGACTCTGCTCCTGTGGAGGGATGTTTCATCTGTTTAATTCAAGGTTTTTTCCTCCCATTAAATAACAGTCAGGATTGGGAGGTGAATAATGTGTGGGAAGAAAGCATGTATGGTTTTGAAACATGTTTTGGAGTTGTTTGTTATATTTCACCTCGATGTTTCTTAATTCTTAGTGAATTGCTTGGCCTGGGGCATGTCTATAAACTTTAGCATGCAAATTATTTTGGACCTCGCAATAAACACAGACTACAGGTCTGGGTGTATTTGGGAATAAAAGTTAAAAAATAATTCTTTATTTTTTTATTTAAATGTATTCATTCTTCACTGTAAGGTTCAAAGCTCATATATACAAACATACACTATATGTATATATATACACAGGTTGGTTTAGTACTTCAGAAACTGCTGATCTGGGATTTTCATGCACATTCATCTCTAGGGTTTACAGAGAATGGTTAGAAAAACACTAAATATCCAGAGGGTGGAAACGCCTTTCAGAGGAGAATGATTCCAGTAAGAGTGACTCAAATAACCATCGTCTTAACCAAGGTCTGCAGAAAAGCATCTCTGAACACACAACACATCAAACCTTGAAGCAGAAGAACTACAATAGCAGAAGACACACACCAGTGACACTCCTGTCAGATGAGAACAGAAACTGAGGATAGAGGATTGGAGAAACGTCGCTTGTTCTGATGAGTGTCGATTTCTGCTGCGACATTCAGATGTTGTTCAGTCGAGTCAGAATTTGGCGTGAACAACATGAAAGTATGGATTATATCAGTGGATCAGGCTGCTGGTGCGTTATAGTGTGTTATAAGGTTTCTTGGCACACTTTGTGCCTCTTAGTATCAATTGAGCATCGCTAAAACGCCACAGCCGGCCTGAGTATTGTCAGAGACTATTTATATAGAGACATGCCACTTACTCAATCCTCAATACAACTATATAGGGAAAACCCGTAACGCCAAAGATGGCGGTTGTGCACATGCCCCGCCCCTCCCGCTGGAAAGCCAATCGTCTGCTTTTAACAGTCAAGCCGGGAAACATTTAAGCCTATCGTCTGGTTCCACTGACGCATGCGCACAGTTGAGGTTTGCGACAGTGGAAAATATGTTACTGTTTGAAAAGGTGGCAGATTTGATATGCAGTGTATGTGTTTGTTGTGTAAATATCAGACATCCCAAGTGTCTACCGCATATTGATAGCGGCTCCCTGATGCCCGCAAATTAGTTCAAATCTCCCAGAATCTAGAGCGAGCGAGTGAGAGCCCTCACATACTGTTTCAAACCGTGCCGCGCGCGCCGTGTTTTTGAGACTGTCTTTGATTCACTGCAGTTTTAAGCAGAAAATACTCAGCAATGTTGTCGACTTATGATTTTACACATGATCTGTCTTAAAGCATATTAAAAACACAAAACAACATTAAAAAATTTATTTTCACCACATGGGGACTTTAAAACTTTGGGAATCAACAAAAAAATTCCTGCTCTTCTGAATTTGCATGCATATAAGCTGCATAGCTGGTTTTGTTTAGAGATAATTTTTATGTTTTGTGAAGTCCCTGAAAAAGTGCTTTACATTGTTATAGTTATTATTAGTAGTAAAAGTAGTAGCAGCTTTGTCGAATATTTTGGAAATAATTACTAAATGACTAGGCCTATTGACAGTGAAAGTTTTCTTTCCCCTACTGCATCTAGAAAAATCAATGCAAGAAAATCCAGATCTAGCGACGCCACAGACTTGTATAATAGAAAAATAGAGCAGAAATAAGAACTTGTCAAAGCTGAAAATAACATCTAATCAGTGAGACGGCAGAGTTTGGTCACGGTGCCGTCCTGTGATCTGAGGCTCGAGATGGACAGAGAGAGAGAGATGAGAAGATGAGTCAGCTGTGTGTGTGTGTGTGTGTGTGTGTGTGTGTGTGTGTGTGTGTGTGTGTGTGTGTGTGTGTGTGTGTGTGTGTGTGTGTGTGTGTGTGTGTGTGTGTGTGTGATGCCTCCATCTCTCTGTTCCAGTCCAGTGCCGTCGGAAATGTACCCTGATATTAGTTATTAAAGAGCGGATTGTCAGGAGAGGGACGCCAGAGCTGCACAATACAGGCTGAAAGAGAAGAAGAGACGAATCCCGGGATTCTCGAGGAAGAGACCCTCTTCTAGAGCCATATTCGGACGGGACTCGTTTTCGCGGAGGATGTTAGAGAAAATTATTTCACAGGCTTATGGTGAAACGCACTTGAACGGCACCAAAGTCGTAAATACGAGTGAGAAGTTTGGGATTTTCTTTAAGCCCCAAGTTTACGAGTTGGGGGCATGTCAGTGAGAAATATATATATATTAGTATTAGTATTAGTATTCCTCAATACGTAAAGCTATTTAGCAGTGATATTGCCAGGCTTTTCTGTTTACGACGAAGTAAGTTGCCTGCACAAAATATGATAGAATTGTAATATAACAATATGTAACAATAAAGTTTACAGCCGCTACATTAATTAATTAAAAACTAAGCATAACGCAGCTGATGCACATAGAAGTATAGAGTTAAAAACCTTGCCCTGTGTTTGTGTAGATAAGAGAAGGTGAACCGCCATCTTACTCCCATGAAACACAACTTCCCAACTATACGACTTCCCACGAGGACTCGAGGTGCGTTCAAGTCATCTCATATAGATCGTAATTACGAGTTGAGTGCACTTGAACGCACCACAATGCCGTAAATACCAGTGGGGAACTCGGGATTTTCTCTAAGCCCCGATCTGTCCGAGTTGTGGGCGTGTCACTGAGAAACATGCCGGAATACCCAGGCCGTTCTCATCCCACGGCGTCTTATACTGACGCTATATCGAACGCACATGGCACCCTTTAGCGTCAATATGAGACGCAGATATATATGGGGCAGAAGGCGCCTCCTAGCGGTCTAACCCTAACCCTACACCATACCTAAACCTACCCATATCTGTGAGTGTTATATTGACGCTAAAGGGTTCAATGTGCGTTGGATTTAGACGCTTTGGGAAAGTGTCCGAATATGACGCCCTAGGATGAGAACCACAATACCACAATACTTATAGCTATTTAGCAGTGATATTGCTAGACTTTTCTAATTACAGTGAAGTAAGCTAATTGTCTGCACCAAATATGATGGTATTATAACATAACAATGTCATGTACTGGTAAAGTTAGCTGTGGCTTCATAAATTAATTAAAAACATAAAAAACCAAAGCACACCTGATGCATATTTATTTGTTCTTCATTTTCTAGAACTAGAGTTTAAGAAACTTGCTCTAATTTTGTGAAATTAATTAATAGAAAGTACACCGCCATCTTACTCCGACGAAAGTGACTTGAACGCACATGCCGTCATAAACACGACTTCCCACGTCATAATACTTTATGATTTTAATCCCGTCCGTATCTGCCATGCCTGTTTCTCTCACAACCCAAATTCCATTGCAAATTGCCTGTTTTCAGCAAACTCAAACTCTAAGAAATTGAGTCCCGTGCGAATGCGAATGTCTGCTATTCCTGATATTGTATTATGCTAATGCTTCTCCTCGTGTGCGCTTGTGCACCAATCTTCCGCATGTTTTCATCTCAGTATGAAATTAATAGAGGCAAATCACAGAAACTACTAAACCCCTTTTCAGATGGTAACTGTTTCTGATGGGGACGTATAATATGATATTTCCAACATTTACAGCGGTTTGTCATGATTTTCTTGCCGTTCGAATCCAAAAGGTGTGTTTTTTTTTTAAATCATCAACGTAAAAATACCTGTCCAAATTACTTACTGTTTTTTGACTACCACCAAATTTACAAGAAGGAACCAATTCAAAAGTCACTGTATAAATATGTTTGAGCACTGCCAAGCACCGTACGGTAACTGTTGCGCTCTTCTGTAATTTGCATGCATTTTTAAGATGTAATATATAAGGCAACAATATTTCATTGATATTTCATGGGATGTGTCGAGAACAAAAAGGAGAAGAAAAGCATGTAAACATGGATGGATTCTGATTGGCTGTCAAGGTTTTTATTGTTCATCAGCAGGAAAAAAATAATTCTGAAAGTGATTCCAATGATATTTTTTTCTCTGTGCCGTTATCATTATATTTGTGGTTTGGACTCCATGATTTTTATAGTTTTATAGTTATCACATCCTTAAGTCTGTGAAAGAGCAGTATACATTTATTTTGGGAAGAGAGAACCTCAGTCATCAGAAAAGCTGATGTGTTTTTCTCAGTGTCTTCACTCAGCCTTTCACTGGGCACCGGACTGGAAAAACCCTCACAAACACACAGATACTGTCTGTTAGAGCTGATGATGCTGCGAAAAAAACACATATCCACAGATTTTTAAAAATATTTTTGTTAGAAGTCTCTTCTGTTCACCAAGGCTGCATTTACTTGATGAAAAACACAGTAAAGACGGTAAATTTGTGTAATATTATTACAATTTAAAATGGCAGTTTCTATGTGAATATCTTGTAAAGTGTAATTTATTCCTGTGATCAAAGCTGAATTTTCAGCATCATTACTCCAGTCTTCAGTGTCACATGATCCTTCAAAAATCATTCTAATATCATGATCTGATGCTCAAGAAACATTTATGATTATTATCAATGTTGGAAATAGCTATGCTGGTTTATATTTTCTGAGGGGAAACAGCGATACATTTTATTAGGATTATGGATGGATGAATGGATGGATGAATGGATGGATGAATGGATGGATAAATGGATGGATAAATGGATGGATGGATGAATGGATGGATGGATAAATGGATGGATGGATGGATGGATGAATGGATGGATGGATGAATGAATGAATGGATGAATAAATGGATGGATGGATAATGGATGGATGGATGGATGGATGGATAAATGGATGGATGAATGGATGGATGGATGAATGAATGGATGGATAAATGGATGGATGGATAAATGGATGGATGAATGGATGGATGGATGAATGAATGGATGGATAAATGGATGGATGGATTAATGGATGGATGAATGAATGAATGAATGGGTGAATGGATGGATGGATGAATTGATGGATGGATGGATAGTACTTTGGATTTAATTGGTCGTACAATGAGATCTAACATACCTGTCAACATTTGGTTTTCAAAATCCGGGAGATTATTCATAGTTTGGGCCATGCAAATTATTCTCCGGGAGATAGGGCTAAAAAAAGGGAGAAACCCGGGAAAAACGGTGGTGTTGACAGGTATGATCTAATATATGTTGTGTCACGTGAATAAATACATAGATCAGCCAGATGTATGTATGTACTGTAATGGTCCGGTGGCAGAATTTTTGCCAAGCGTGTCGGAGGATCTGGGTTCTAATCCGCACTCGTATAGTTTATTTCCCCCTCATCAAAACCGATAATGTTTTTCAGTGGTTGTATATCAAGCAGGGACACGTTTGTTTGCGTTTTGTTTTGCGATTTCACCGGAACGAATAGAGAATCTCCGCAGCGGCTTGAAGCGCGCGTCCGAGTGAAGACATTGCGCGCGTGCGCGAGCCACAACAGAACACCGCGCCACTGATTGTAGAGGCAACGAGCACATGATCACTAAAACAACAACACATTTCAGCGCTAGATCGCCTCTTATTTAACAAACGAACGAAACGAATGCTCTGCTAGTTAACTGGAGATGTTTTACTTGTATTGGTACATCCGTACCGCGAGATGTTTCAAAAGTGGTGGGGACAAAATCGACCCTGGCAAAAAGTGGTGGGGACATGTCCCACCCGTCCCCCCCGTAAATGACACCTGTGACTCGGTATGAAATATGGGAAATTTCTAAACGAGATATTTAGGACAATTAATAAAAAACATAGATCTGACAGGAATGTGTGGCCCTCGGGGACTGATTTCACAAGTCAGTGTGATTCATAATGGGGCGTAATCATTATAATTAGAGGGCTTAATCCAGCATCATGGTAAAAATGTAATCAGAACTTGAGGGAACTTTCTGATTAGTCGGTATAATAACGAGGGTTGATTGATTATGGAGACGTGGGCTTATTACTGCCTGTAATTAAAGAGCAGAGATTGGCAGAGCGTTCAGGTATATCAGGAAGAGTGATAGAAAGATGCTTTGAATGACCAGGACTTTGGGTTATACGTCATTCTTCACTGGGTTATTAACACACATTAAATTGATCAGAAGTTACAATAAAGACAGTTATAATATTACAAAAGATTGTATTTCAAATAAATGAAACAGAACTTTCTATTCATCAAAGAATCCTGAAAAAAAAACTGTTTTCAACATTGATAATAATAATGAATGTTTTTGAATGCAGCCTTTGTGAACAGAAGAGACTTCTTTTAAAACCATTACAAATCTTACCGATCCCAGACTTCTGAAAGGCAGTGTATATGCATTATTTTATGCAATGCCATTCAGGAGTGAAGTGTCCAAAAGTGTGGCATGTATGATTATTGACATGAAAATGAAGCACATGAAATGAGGAAGCGGTTCTGTCAGCGAGAGAGAGTAGATTGATCAAGGCCATTCTGGCCATTAATGAGGGACCATTGATCTCTTTGTCTTTTTCCTTCGTTCATGGTCTATCTGTGTCTCTTTCTCCTCTTTTGGCACACAGGTCATAGATCATCGCCACACTGACAGACAATCAGAGCAGTCTCTACTCTCTCAAATTACACTTTAATGACTTATTTTCACACACAAATGGTGCTCAGATTGATCACACGTCGTAGTTTGGGTTGTGTCAGACTTGCAGTCGGGATTCAGGAGAATGAGGCTAATGCTCATGCTCACGTCAGCGCCTCATTTACTCTTTATCTGTCTTTCAAGGTGAATCTCCCCAGAAACAGCAAATGACTCTGTGGGCTTTTTGACATTAGCATTAAACTGATTAATTCTGAGCCGTTTTAAATTGCCTCTTCATATGACCTAAATTCTTTTAAAGAGGACCTATATGCCTTTTTACATGTTCATCATTCTTTAGTGTGTAATGTTGCTGTTTTTAGTATGAAAAAGCTCTGGAAAGGCTCCAGTTCTTCTCTATATCAGCGTGAGTGTTTCTGAACTCCTGAAACGCCTCCATTTTATCTTGAGTTTCTTCCCGGGAACGAACACGTCACAATATTCCTCATTTAAATAATTCATAAGCAGAATAAAGGGACGGGCCCTGGGTGAGTTAGTTAGTAGTGTGTTAAACTGGCATTTATGGAAAGGGGCGGGACATTTCCCAAACACACTCGAAGCGCTCGACCAATCACAGCACACTGATCCAGCCGACCAATCAGAGCACAGTGTGCTTTTTAGAAGGAGGGGCATATTTTGCTGTCAGTCAATTTTCATTTACCTCAATTGAATGTGAGAGAAAAAAAACTGTGCAATGCAAAATAGTATTACGCACGTCTTTCTATTGCATTATCCTCTTTGATTGTAGCAAAAAAGAAACTTACAGTTTACACTACAGTAGTCTGATTCACACACAAATGACTCATTTGAACCGGTTATTTTAATGAGTCTGTCAAAAAGACATTATTTTGGATCCCAATCTCTTCTTTTCTGAAATGTGACCACAAATAGTGTTTTGTTTATTTAATGTATAATTATGACCACTTCTGAAGGGTTTCCTCAAAGTACCAACATAAATCATGAAACTGGAGTCATTTAGTGGAATCTGATTCATAATTGGTTCAATTACCTGTGATTCACACTCCTATTTAAGACAGGACAATTCTTTCCAGATGATGTGCTCTTTCAAAAACATCTTAGCAACGTATGTGTGTTTACTAAACCAGTGTTGTTACTGTTAACTAAAACTTTACTGTATATGTTTTCAGTAACTTAAATAAAGCAGAAAAATACCATTAAATATAGATTAGATAACAAATATACTGAAATAAGTACTAAAATTACATTTATAAAAATATAAAAACGACAAAACATACATAGCAAAATTACTAAAACTTAAACCAAAATGAGAACTGATAATGTAAAAATATATAAAAAATGAAAGCTAATGACTATGCTAGTGTATAACCAACACTAAAATAACAGTGTTTGCTGAGATTGGTCATGTTTTAATTTAGATATTCCAAACTGCTACTTGTAGTAACAGTTAGTGGTCTTACTGGTTGACATCAGCTGTGATGACTAGTTTGTTTGTTTATGCTCCTCCTGTAGAGCTTTGAGAAGAGCTCTTTGGGCTTGTTTTCCACGGCTCTCTCTTACAGTCGACTGAAGTGTCCGTGCAGCCGCTGCTGCAGATTTAATAGAAACTGGAGTGTAAATGAAGTTCTCGGTGCCGAGCCGTCACGGTCTATGATGCTTCTCTACTGGGAGAGAAATGCCTAATTTTGCCAGTCCAGAGCTCAACAAGCTAATCTCCTTTAGCCAGCTGGTGAGCCTTGCAACATGGATGAAGGACTCTGGCTCCATAACTTACACTACAAAACTATATGTGCAAGACTAATTGATCTCAGCTTCTGCGTCCCTTCCTCTTTTCTTTTACAGATGAAAAGCATCAGTCCAAAGAGGAGCTCTGGGAAAAATAAGAGACTCTACTTAACGGGTCACCAAAATAGAACGACATAATTCAGTATCGATTGAGTCCCCGGGGTCTTAAATGAAGAGAGCCTCATGTTATTACTGTACAAAGAGTCTAGACCCCTCAGACATCGATCTGAGCGCCCTGCCAAAGCCAGAGCTCATCTGGGGAAAATCAGCAGCAGTGTATCTTATTCTGTGCAATTAATTTCCATGTCGACCGCATTAGGTAATATCGGCGCGTGGCGACATCGATCTCACGATTTGACACAGTTATTTTCCAGCATAAATAAAGGAAGTCTTCAAAATCAAAGCAAATTCAGCAGTGGACGGGAAACTCAGAAAGAGAAAGTGCCGTCTGATGCATTAATGTGCTCATGTATTATTAACAATGACACCGAAGGAGCTTTTAGAGGTCGACGACCAGTCATCACTGACATCAGCGTTTGTGTTTATAAAAAACACAATCCAGTACTCGTCCATCCGGTGGAAAATATCATGTGGATATAATTAGAGAAATATGATTTGTATTTGCTCCTCAATAGCATTCAGTGCAATGCGCTTCAGTTTGAAAAAAAACTTATTTGTTTGTTTGTTTAGCAGATATTTATTTTAGATTACATACTAAAATGGCAAAAAGGTACTTTATAAAAAAAAAAATCGATTCATATTTGAAACTTGAGGAATGCAAATCTAATCATCATAATGATGAGTCAGAATTGATTTAATTGTTTGTAATATAAATGTATGGGTGTAACACAGAAGTCACGGTTCGGCTTACCTCGGTTTTGGTGTCACGGTTCGATATAAGTTTGTTACAATTACATGTCCGTCCTTTTTTTTGGTCCTTAACTTAAATTATTGTAATCAATAATTGTATCTCTCAAAACTCATCTTTGATCACCAAAATGACATATTTAAAAAAAAATTCCTTAAAACAGCTTGAATGTAACTCTACACCCTTGCCTCATTTAGTATTCGCGGTTCTATGAATATGCAAATGAGCCCCGCCTCCTCTCACTCACTCAGAGATCCACTGGTTGACGATCACACGTTGATCTGATTGGTTACAAGGTCGTTTGTGACGTCAGAAACACCAGCAATTTCACACCGTGTTTTTGAGACTGTCTTTGGTTCTCTGCAGTTTTAAGCAGAAAATACCCAGTAATGCTGTCGACTTATAAACTTACACATGATCTGTCTTAAAGCATATTAAAAACACCACATAGACATTAGTCTGGGAAAACCCTGACGAACTTCCGGCAAGTCCTTCTGGCCAAGAGCCCACCCACTTGAAAAAGACGTACTGTTAAATGTATTAAAAATGCATTATATTATATTTGTATTGTACTTAAAACATACTCAAGTACATTTTTAATACACTTAAAGGTATAGCGGAGGATCTTTCCGGATTTTAGAGAAGACCTGCCCTCTCCAATTTTTTTAAAAATGCACATGCGCAACACTATTTGCCCCCGAGAGGGAACACCTATTAGCATCGCTAATCATAGCTTACATTAACTTTTATTAGCAGTGATTTTAAATGAATTTCTCCAAATAGCATGACAAACTTTACCCGTCTAGTAGAACCTTCGCGACTGCGGCATCATGGGAAGCCCAACCTGTGCTTTTAGCGCACGCCAGCATGTGAAATATTCACCCAAAATCACTCTGGTCTTGTTTCTATATTCTGCGGCCTTTCTCTTCTTATCTTACACTTCGTATACATTTTTTCTCTTTCGACCCTCAGCCATTTTCAAAGGAATGGCTGAAACCGTAACTCATCACACATAATACACCTGAAAGGGTGCATGCGCAGAAAGCGAAAACTACACAGGGACGAGCACGTACGACGGCCTAACGTAAACATATCAGAATGATTGACACTTAGGTGGACCAATAGTATAGGCTACACACCCGGAAAAAGAAAATCCTCCGCTATACCTTTAATTGTACGTCTTTTTCACCTGGGAAGCCCATTTCCAAATTTTCCGAATTGAGGCACCAATCACAAACTTTGAGGCGGGCTGTACACGATGACGATAGTGCATCTCCTTCATCGCTCTGATTGGTTTTAGGTCTATCCAATTGCGCCCAGAAGCATTTGAGTGACGTCTGTTATACAGCTTTATTTTCACTACAGGGGGACTTTAAATAAGATCTGCCACTGTATAAACTGTAAAGCATTGAAACACTTTCTAGCAGGTGATTTGTGGTTTTCAGGCGGAAGTCCTGCACCTGTGTCCCCTTCACCGCCCTCTTCTGCCCCGTTGACCGGCCCCAGCGTGGACCCCTCAGAGCCGGAGTCTTCCTCAGTGTCAGGAGGAGAGGACGGTCTCTCCATCACACCCATCCCGCCTGAGCCCGAGGAGAACGACACCGGGACGAGTCCCGAGACGGAGGAGGAGAAAGCCCTGCGTCTGCTCTACTGTTCTCTCTGCAAGGTGGCCGTCAACTCGGTGTCACAGCTCGACGCGCACAACACCGGTGAGCGATTCGCTCGTGAGAACTTATTACTTTATTACGCTTCTTGTTATTACTTTAATTGAAACTCAAAGAGAAAATCCAAGTACTACTAAAGTACTGAAGAACTACATTACCCACAATCCTAAGCAAAATCCTACATTTGGCTAGTTGGGTTGTGGGGGCCTTTCTCAGGCTAATTAGGTTGCATTAGCTAACGTTAGGATACTGTCCAAAAGGTTGAGGTCAGTACGATTTTTTTAAAGAAATTAATACTTTTATTCAGCGAGGATGCATTAAATTGATCAAAAGTGACAGTAAACACTCTAAACACATGTATAATGTTACAAAGTATTGTATTTCAAATAAATGCTATTCTTTTGAGCTTTCTATTCATCAAAGAATCCTGGAAAAAAATCAGTTTCGGTTTTACAAAAATATTAAGCAGCTTTCAACACTGATAATAATCATAAATGTTTCTCGAGCATCAAATCATCATATTAGAGTGATTTCTGAAGGATCATGTGACACTGAAGACTGGAGTAATGATGCTGAACATCCATTAAATCCAATAAATTACATTTTATTATATATTCACATAGAAAACAGTTTAAACTTGTTTTTAAAAAAAACTTAGTTACTTAGTTTCACATTATTGCTGTTTTTACTGTATTTATGATCAAATAAATGCAGCCTTGGTGAATATAAGAGATTTCTTTCAAAAGCATTAAAACATTTTACTGACCTCAAACTTTGAGTCATGCTGTTTACTGATAAGAAAATAAGACACAGCTACTGCAACTACTCATTTCTCTCGTTCAGAAACACTTTTTGCTCCAGATAAATGTTGTGATGTGGAGAAACTTTATTTTGGTGCATGGTTTGGAACTTTTGAAAGATTTTTAAAAACATGCTTATGGAGAAAATGAATCATAAAAATACTTCTGAAACCAAAGCCGGCGGTCACAGTGCATGACTGCTTATTTTTTATTATTTAATCCAGTGGATCTATTTCAATCTTTGTCAGTTAAAATGAATAGTTTTGTACAGAAATGAATACATAATAATGCACTAATATTACTAATGCATAATAAACTAATTTCAATTATTTAAGCAAATGCCTTTAGATTAAAAGGTTTTTAAGATCGACGAGAAACATAAATTCAGTCTCTTTTGACTGCTATACATATAAACTACACAATAATATTTTCCACACAAACACAACATGGAAATGAGATGCATCATCAGTAAAGACCCGTCCAGCCTGCACGGTTTTGTTTTCTCTGGCTGGCGGTGTATCATTAAGATGACGAATGTTTTGTTCCTCAGGCACTAAACACAAAACCATGCTGGAGGCTCGGAGCGGGATCGGCTCCATCAAATCCTTCCCGAGGACTGGGCTGAAGAGCAAACTGGTCTCTCCCACTAAAGCAGACACAGGCCTGCAGAACAAGACATTTCACTGTGAAACCTGTGACGTGCGCGTCAATTCAGAGACGCAACTAAAGCAGGTGATGCTGCGTCCTAACCAGACGTACAGTATATATATATATATACACCGCTGTTCAAACGTTTGGGATCCGCGAGATGAATACTTTTTGAAAGAAGTCTCTTATGCTCACCATGGCTGCATTTATTTGTTAAAAAATACCCAAAAAAACGAATATTGTTACATATTATTTCAATTTAAAATAACTGTTATCTATTTTAATATATAGTGAAATATGATTTATTCCTGTGATCAAAGCTGAATGTTCAGCATCATTACTCCAGTCTTCAGTGTCACATGATCCTTCAGAAATCAGGATTTGCTGCTCAAGAAACTTCAAATAATTTCAAATAAATGTTGTTCTTTTGAACTTTATATTCATCAAAGAATCCTGAAACTAATAATCATAAATGTTTCTTGAGCATCAAATTATCATATTAGAGTGATTTCTGAAGGATCATGTGACACTGAAGACTGGAGTAATGATGCTGAAAAATTGTAATAATACTTCACAATATTACAATATTGTTTTTTAATTATTTTTAATCAAATAAATGGAGCCTTATAAGAGACTTCTTTAAAAAACAATTTTTTTTACAGATCGCAACCTTTTGAATGGCGATATATATATATATATATATATATATATATAATATTTGTGTTTTTTTGAATGGGTGTTTTTTTATTAATAATGTTAAATATTTTATGGTTGTTGGGTAAAAATCTATAAAATAAATCATTTAAAAAATAATAATAATAATAATAGTAGCTGTCTGCATTGGTTGATGAGTTGTTTTGCACAGAGAAAAAAAGGATAGAGAATTTTGTTTTTGTTTCATTCATTCAAAAATCTGCAGTGAAAATGGTGTTTTAATTTGGTCTGAAAAGTTACATAACATTAAGCGTTGTCAGACAATCTGTGAACTGTGTCTGCCAGCTCATCACCTCCGTGTCACTCTCTGTGTTTTGATCATCAGCATATCAGCAGCAGACGCCATAAAGACAGAGCCGCGGGGAAACCAGCCAAACCCAAGTTCAGTCCGTACACCAAAACCCAAAGAGGACCCAGCAAACAGACCGTAGGTTCATCCTCTCTTCCACAGGCGGCAGCAAATGCAGATGCAATCTGTTTGTTTGAGCGGTGTAACGAGAACCTGAGATCCACTCTTACAAGTCCCACTCTAGTCATTCATTTTATCCCTTAAAACTCATATTTACATATTTAAAAGTTTTTTTCCTTGAAAAAATGTCTTCATGCCTTAAAATATCTTGAATGTAACTCGAAACCCTTGCCTCATTTAGTATGCGTGGTTCTATGAATATGCAAATGAGCCCCGCCTCCACTCACTCACTCACTCACTCAGAGATCCACTGGTTGACGATCACACGTTGATCTGATTGGTTACAAGGTCGTTTGTGACGTCAGAAACACCAGCGATTTCACACCATGTTTTTGAGACTGTCTTTGGTTCTCTGCAGTTTTAAGCAGAAAATACTCAGTAATGCTGTCGACTTATGAACTTACACATGCTTAAAGCATATTAAAAACACCACATAGACATATAAACTACATTAAAAGCCTGATTTTCAGCAAGTCAAGTAGAGATGCCTTACTGTGAAAATGACTCCATTACATGTTATAAATCTCCAATTCCAATACCACTTGAGTCTCTGATTTTAACAGTAGGCTACTTAAGCATGTTACTCGTACTGAACGTATAGGCTCAAAGATGCACTACTTCTCAGTGCTAGTGAAAAATAAGAAACAGCTTATGTGTGAGGAGAGCAATCACATTTATTTTCTAAAATCAAAATCAAACTAAACACCTCTTAAACAACCTATTGAGCGCCTACAAACACTTAAGTCTCAGTTATGTGCTCAAAAAGGCCGCTGATAAACTAATATAACAGATAACTGAGTCTAATGAGTGTCATTTATTTACATTAACTCCGCCCACTGACGTCTCATTGGGCCAGACAAAATTACGAACGACGCTGGATGGTCAACAGTAGCAATAATGCACGTGGTGTAAAGTTTTTTATTTTATTTTTTTACCAAAAAATACACATGAACATACATTTCCATGTACGTGGCGTAAAGTTTTGACTTTTCCCATCACATATCAGATCAGAAAGGCATTTAAAGAAAATAAAGAAAATATTTGAAAATAAAGTGTGTTTAATAATAAAGTGTTTATGGGTTAGGTGTTGGTGTAGGGAGGGCTTTATTGTCCCAATACGGTGGCATCCATTTAATAATTTTAATACATATAATAATTTATTGCACACCATTTAATGTACAACAACACTGAGGTGCAAATAGTATCTGCCACTATTTATCATATAAATAGCATCTAACAATTATTACAAAAAAAAAAATACTGCTATTTTTACATAGTGTGAATATAATCTAGTTGCTGTTTTCACTGCTATTTGCAAATAGCCACTGACATAAACTAATGTTAAAATGTTATTGATATTGCACTGGACGTGCTGGATTCTGCCTCATATAAACACCTTTTACACTGTTAACAACTTCCTGCTAATGCATTTATATTTTCAGAAAGTAGATTTGGGTGAGTAAGGGCAAAACACACAAGATATAGTAGCTTCAATGCACTGTAGATGAAAAATTAGGTGCAGTGCAAATTGTAACAATCATTACTTATCACAAATGTATTGGAGTAAACAGTACATATAATTATTCACAAATGCAGTCAAGTAGAGAGTAAAAGTTGCTAATATCTTTAATATTTTTTAGCATTCCCATTTATCGACAACGAAGGCCGTTCTATCTTGTGCTGCTGGAGATGCAAATATTACTTCAGCTTTAATAGAGTCAGTCCAGACTGTTTCAAAATCAGGTGTTGCATGATGGATTGATGCCATGTTTAATAAAGAAGAAACACATTTAACGTTGGTAAGAATGTGGCACATTTCTGAGTGAAACAGGGTGGGAAATTGTACAGTGGGAAATAATGAAGACGTTTGGATGGTGTGATGGCGGTTAATATTATTTAGTATAATACATCATTTTCAAATATACATTACAATAATAATAAACACAAGTTTGGGGTCAGTAAGATTTTTTTAATGTTTTTGAAATGAGTCACTTCTGCTCACCAAGGCGATTTTTTTATTTGATCAAATAAAAACTATTGTGGTATAATATTGTTAAATATTATTACACTTTAAAATAACTGTTTCTATTTGAAAATATTTTAAAATGTAAAAAAAGTTGAATGTTCAGCATCATTACTCCAGTCTTCAGTGTCACATGATCCTTCAGATATCACTCTAATATGCTAAATTTGCTGCTCAAGACAACAGTTTAATATTAATTCTGAATTTTTCTGAACGGTAGTGATTAATATGGTCTTTTCATCAGCTGTTTGACTGGAGTACGTCAGCAGAATTAGACATTTCAGAGGAAGAGGATTATCAAAACAAATTTTGCCTTTCGAATAACACATGATGAATTGTACACATCAAGGCCATTTATTAAAGTTATAGTTCACCCAAAAGTGAAAATGTTGTCATTGTTTACTCGCCCTCATGTCGTTCCAAACCCAAATGCTGTTATGTTCTTCCACTTTGTTCCATGCAACAGCATCATCTGTAAAGCTCAATGTGAACAAAAGATATTTCAAAGATTTCCAGTCTCTTGCACACACAGATCTGTCACATGGCTTGTGCATTACTCTACTACTGTTGTGGTCACTGTGATCTGTTGTGGTATTAAAGTTTGGAACAACATGAACATAGTGAATTATCGTTTAGATCAGGGGTTTTCAAATATTTTGGAGTCAGGGATTTCTTATAGGGTAGAACATTTTCCAGCGACCCCTTCATAATTATAACGTGATTAAACCCCAAGTTAATGTAGGGGAGAGTAATGGGCTTACAAGTCATTGGTTTCATTGGTTGATTGAGGAGATTCCCGCTTAAGTACCCAGAAAAAGCGTTATATAAATGTGACAAATTATTTTTATTTTATTATTATTGGTGCAAACGGTCCCCATTGTAATAATAATACTAATAATACGTTTAACTTATATAGCACTTTTCCCAAGCTCAAAGCGCTTCACAATAAACATAAATACAAAAATTGATTTTGTAAATCTTACAATTTACAATTACAAATTTACAATTTACGTTGTAAATCTACTTTTTAATAATAGGCTACAGCTCAATTTTATTAAGCCTATTTACCGTATTTTCCAGAAAATTAGTCACGCCTGTAACTCGAACCTGAAAAAACAAGTCGCATTTTATTATTAGATTCAGAAATAATGTTAAAACTGGTAAATGAAATTAAACATTAACAAACTCTACACACTGTAATCATGTATTTGATGTATTCGCCTCACTCCAAATCCTTTCAATCTTCTTCTTTCTTTCGATATATATTGTATGTTCAGATATTCATCCTACAAAATATAATAGGAACAATGATTAAAGACTTCAGAGGAAGCAAGCTCTGAAACAACATGTCCCAATGCTTCATGTTTCTATATATCCTAATCCTTTAACAAACATATTCATTATTTCTGCCTTAAATGAATACATTATCAGCTAACTGTGTGCTTTGTCCATTTCTGAAATACATAACTTGGACACAGTCACCTCTGATAACACATCACTCTAAATTGTAATGCAGACATTTTCTGTAAAGCTGCTTTGAAACAACAGAGACAGAGCGACACGCTTCATAATATATAATAATACATAATAATACATAATCTGAAAACCACGGGACAATACAACCGTCTCCATTGACTCTGCATGCGTGAAGATGCCTCTTTGTCATTTCTGACTTATAAAACAAACAAAAAAATGTCTAAAAGCTGCTATGTGACAAAGTGTACAGCAAGCAAGCTAAAAAAATAAAAAATAAAACGTTTTTATAAGCTGTCGACCCCATAAAACCCGCGTTTAAGGAGACGAAAGTGGATAAGATGTGAAGAATGGGTAAATTACGGGATCCTGACACTCAGTATGCACTAAAATACACTATATTCGAGGTAAACATTTTGTGACTATTAAATCAAATATCCAAATGTCAGTTTTATATATTATATTTCTGTAAGCTATGAGGAGATGCGTTCTCCTCCGGCGGGCGTAATGTAGTTCTCAGAGTAACGTGACATGTTGCGCTCGCTCTGTGTTTTGTCTCCTTAAATGCTAGTTTTTTGGAGTTGACAGCTTATAAAAACTTATTTCTGTGTTTTTTAGCTTGTTTGCTGTACACTTTGTCACATAGCAGCTTTTAGACTTTGTTTTGTTTTTGTTATAAGTCGTAAATGACAAGGATTCACGCAATACAAAGTCAACGGATTGATTTCCCCCTGGTGGGCGTGGCCTAAATGTGCTAAACTGTGAAAAGCGCTATACAAATAAATGTGAATTGAATTGAATTAAATGAATAATTGATTATCAATTATAATTTATTACAATGGATTTTAAACTTTTGACTGGTATAATGTCTAATTACAGATTCTCTCTCCAGCAGGTGAAGATGTCAGTCGGTAAAGATCTCTGCCCGCCGCTGAGCACCAGATTAATGCCGTCTCACCTAGCAACCGTTGCCGCCGCCATAAGCTCCGCCTTTCCTTCCCTCAACCCCGCCCTCTTTCAGACTCAGCTGCTCCGCCCTGCTCCGGGGCCAATCAGGACTGCGCACACACCTGTGCTGTTTGCCCCTTATTGACCTTTGAACTCTGACCTCTGGCGGATCTGATGATTAACCCCTCCCCCATGACCTCACACTGGGTTAGCCAGGATCTAATGCGCAGAATCGCAATAATTTAAAAACAAAACAAACCAGGTAACTATGCATCGTCATTTACATATGACACACTGACGTTAAGCTATAAATGTCTTGGTGACGATTTGTTTTTTGATGATAATTCATCATCATCCTCATCACCATCATCATCGCTTGCAAGTACAAGACTGATTTGTAAATTTAGGTGAGTTTGGTAACACATAGATGTTTATTATGGGGGGGTGAAAAGTTGTATTTCTCTGCTGTTTTGCACTTTAAGCCTTTCTGTTATTGATTTCAGTGCTTTTAATGACTCGATCTCTTCCTGTTCCAGCTGTTGTTTTACTGTAACCAGGTCAGCAGGGCTTAATTTGTCAATGGACCCATTTCACATTTCCAGGATTATAAAAGTAAAACGGAAAGTATCATTTCTATGTTCTTATTTGCTCTAATAGCAAAAGAAAAAAATTCACGATATGACTAAAAAAGAGGGGAAAAGAGTTTGATTACGTTGATCAGAAGAGAGAAAGAATTCAAATTTGCCATCATTTAGTAGTTGTGTTTACTAGTTAACCAGTTTACTAACCAGTCATTTCATGACAAGGTAATATAACAAAGTATAATGTTATAATAAATGTACATTAAATTGTTTTAAAATGTGTACAAGAAACCGAAAAGGGTCTATTAAGAAATCACAGAATGAGAAACTGGTGATTGGATTTTGCAGGTTTTGGACTTTAGAAGTTTTAGCCAATCACCTGAGCTGTACATAACCATGTGACTCATGATGCTAGAGCAGGAAAACGATGTCATGTTAATTCTGATTGGCTGCTAACGTCAAAAACAGAAAAAGTCCATTTCACACTTTAAAGACTCTCTAAAAAATGGTCACTGGTACTAAAAAATATCAAAGTCCAATCCCAGGTAGTCCAGATCCAGCTTTTTCCAATGCAAATTAAGCCCTGTTGTGTGTGTGTGTGTGTGTGTGTGTGTGTGTGTGTGTGTGTGTGTGTGTGTGTGTGTGTGTGTGTGTGTGTGTGTGTGTGTGTGTGTGTGTGTGTGTGTGTGTGTGTGTGTGTGTGTGTGTGTGTGTGTGTGTGTGTGTGTGTACAGTAGAATGTAGGGTAATAATAAGCTGGTGATTTCCGAAGTAAAATGCTGCTGATTCATGTCAAAGCAAGGTTAAGACATATAGTGAGATGTTTGCAAAACAGATGAATATGTAAATTTGTCGGAGTGTGTTTGCGTGTGTGTGTGTGTGAGTTAACGGGCTTTTCACCTGAAGTCGTCCCTGGAAACATCTCATGAATATTACATGTGCTACTGGGGCCACAAAGCTTGTCTGTCTCTTCTTGCAATGTGAAAAACGATGAACAGTTTCAAATAAACAATCCTGCTTTCTTAATTTGCTTGTTTGGGAAAAAAATTTATTCACTTAAAAACAGACATGTGCACACACACTAACATCAAAAAATGTAAATTAATACTTTTATTCAGCAAGGATGCATTACATTAATCAAAATTGACAGTAAATACATTTACAATAATACAAAAGATTCTGTTTCACATAAATGCTGTTCTATGGATCTTTCTACTTTATGAAAGAAACAAATGGACGACAGTTTCGACAAAAATATGACGCAGATAAACCAAGGTTAAATGGCCCAAAAAAACAAACTTAAAAGTATCATGTGACACTTGAGAGCCAATGTTAAACGTCAACAGTGATGAAATGAAGAAACAAAGCTCAGACATATCAATGACGTTCACAATGAGAGTGAGTATATATGACAAATTGATCATTTCGAGGGTGAACTATTGCTTTAATGGATTGTGTTGAGAGAAAAAAATGCATGCACACCAATTATCTCGACTTTGCTTGTTTTGGTCCACGAGACGGTAAAAGTGAGTCATACTTGCAGTCACTAATCACTAAATCTACAATTTACCTCTTTTAAAAACAAAACAAAAGTGCCTATAAAAAGCCAATATAAACGGTGTTTTTAAACAAGCGCTGGTTTCCAGGAGGTTCTGTGTGCGTTATGAAATGCCGCTGCCATCAATTTCACTTTCTGACATTCCTGTATGAGTCACATTTGTCAAAAGCTCATAAGTCAGCAGACGTGGACTTTCTCGTGAACTTTCTTCCATAACTCCGTGCTGTGGCTTGATCCGTGTGGAAAAGCGACAGGTGTGGCGGTCCAGCGGTCTGATGAACAAACAGTAATGCTTGCGGAGAGTGAAATGCTTAGCTTTGTCTTGCTGTCTCTCAAACCATAATGGTGAACATCTGCATGTAGGAGTCGATGTGCTCAGTTTCAGAGGAAGGTCAGTTCCCTGACAGGAGACAGGTTGTATTTTATTCGAACATGGAGCCAAATCAGATTCCAATCATCCAGCTTTTTTATTTTGTTGTGTTCTTTAGAGCGTCACTGAAAAATAAATAACAGTTTTGACTTCTTCACATGTAAATGCATCCGTTCCCCTGATTTACAATTCTGTCATCATTTAAAGCTGCAGTCCGTAATTTTTTGTGTTAAAAATCATCCAAAATAAATTTTTGAGCACGTACATATCCAGACAGTGTTCAAAACTTTCTGCTTGCCTTAGCTCAATTCAAAACGGTAAGCTTGTAATAATGTTTTTAATTCCAGGGGTACTGGTGGATTTCCGCGGGAAATTCGAGCATGTCTTTGTGTCGTTACATCACATCTGTACACATAAAGTCACATCTGTACACATAAAGTCACATCTGTACACATAAAGTCACATCTGTAATAACGTCACATCTGTACACATAGTCACATCTGTAATAACGTCACATCTGTACACATAAAGTCACATCTGTAATAACGTCACATCTGTACACATAAAGTCACATCTGTACACATAGTCACATCTATACACATAAAGTCACATCTGTACATAAAGTCACATCTGTACACATAACGTCACATCTGTAATAACGTCACATCTGTACACATAGTCACATCTGTAATAACGTCACATCTTTACACAAAGTCACATCTGTACACATAAAGTCACATCTGTAATAACGTCACATCTGTACACATAGTCACATCTGTAATAACGTCACATCTGTACACATAAAGTCACATCTGTAATAACGTCACATCTGTACACATAGTCACATCTGTAATAACGTCACATCTGTACACATAAAGTCACATCTGTAATAACGTCACATCTGTACACAAAGTCACATCTGTACACATAGTCACATCTGTAATAACGTCACATCTGTACACATAAAGTCACATCTGTAATAACGTCACATCTGTACACATAAAGTCGCACCTGTAATAACGTCACATCTGTACACATAACGCCACATCTGTACACGCCACGCCACATCTGTACACATAAAGTCACATCTGTACACATAAAGTCACATCTGTAATAACGTCACATCTGTACACATAAAGTCACATCTGTAATAACGTCACATCTGTACACATAAAGTCACATCTGTAATAACGTCACATCTGTACACAAAGTCGCATCTGTAATAACGTCACATCTGTACACATAACGTCACATCTGTACACAGTCACATCTGTACACATAAAGTCACATCTGTAATAACGTCACATCTGTACACATAGTCACATCTGTACACATAGTCACATCTGTACACAGTCACATCTGTACACATAAAGTCACATCTGTACACATAACGTCACATCTGTAATAACGTCACATCTGTACACATAAAGTCACATCTGTAATAACGTCACATCTACACATAAAGTCACATCTGTACACATAAAGTCACATCTGTAATAACGTCACATCTGTACACATAGTCACATCTGTACACATAGTCGCATCTGTACACAGTCACATCTGTACACATAAAGTCACATCTGTACACATAACGTCACATCTGTAATAACGTCACATCTGTACACATAAAGTCACATCTGTAATAACGTCACATCTGTACACATAAAGTCACATCTGCAATAACGTCACATCTGTACACAAAGTCGCATCTGTAATAACGTCACATCTGTACACATAACATCACATCGGTACACATAACGTCACATCTGTAATAACGTCACATCTGTACACATAGTCGCATCTGTACACAGTCACATCTGTACACATAAAGTCACATCTGTACACATAAAGTCACATCTGTAATAACGTCACATCTGTACACATAAAGTCACATCTGTAATAACGTCACATCTGTACACATAAAGTCACATCTGCAATAACGTCACATCTGTACACAGTCACATCTGTAATAACGTCACATCTGTACACATAAAGTCACATCTGTAATAACGTCACATCTGTACACATAAAGTCACATCTGCAATAACGTCACATCTGTACACAGTCGCATCTGTAATAACGTCACATCTGTACACATAACGTCACATCTGTACACATAAAGTCACATCTGTACACATAACGTCACATCTGTACACATAACGTCACATCTGTACACATAACGTCACATCTGTACACATAAAGTCACATCTGTACACATAACGTCACATCTGTACACATAAAGTCACATCTGTACACATAACGTCACATCTGTACACATAAAGTCACATCTGTAATAACGTCACATCTGTACACATAAAGTCACATCTGTAATAACGTCACATCTGTACACATAACGTCACATCTGTACACATAAAGTCACATCTGTACACAGTCACATCTGTACACATAAAGTCACATCTGTAATAACGTCACATCTGTACACATAGTCACATCTGTACACATAGTCACATCTGTACACAAAGTCACATCTGTACACATAAAGTCACATCTGTACACATAACGTCACATCTGTAATAACGTCACATCTGTACACATAAAGTCACATCTGTAATAACGTCACATCTACACATAAAGTCACATCTGTACACATAAAGTCACATCTGTAATAACGTCACATCTGTACACATAGTCACATCTGTACACATAGTCACATCTGTACACATAGTCACATCTGTACACATAGTCACATCTGTACACATAAAGTCACATCTGTAATAACGTCACATCTGTACACATAGTCACATCTGTACACATAGTCACATCTGTACACATAGTCACATCTGTACACATAAAGTCACATCTGTAATAACGTCACATCTGTACACATAAAGAAGAGTCTCGGCTAGTCGGCTATGAGTGTGAGGATGTTGGAGGTGGAGATTTATAGCCTTTTCTCACAGCACTTGATATAATTAAACTTATTAATTTGATGCCGGATCCAGAAAGGTTGAAACGACAGCCACCAGTGACCGCTGGAGATTCACCCGCTGTAAAATGCGAACTTTGGACTTTGGAGTGGCTACAGAAAAAAAGAGACTGCAACCGGCCCATGCGAAAACAAGGATAAACATCAGAAGGGCATTAAAGGTAGTCACGCAATGCTGATGTTGTTAACATTAACAATTTGAGAACAAAGTATAATTTGCATGGTTTGACGTGAAATGAAGCGATCGTTTAATCGATTTAATCAGCGCGATTTACTGCGATGCTTTTTCCCTTAGTTGGTCAGAACAAAAGTGGATGTTACTTGTTCAGGTGACATTTTCCGGTGAAAATTATTACAGAAATAATAAAAAAAAAAAATACAGACTGCAGCTTTACATAATCAAACTTGTCATTCCAAACTGCTCTTTTACTTATATTGAAAGCTTATGCATGGCGAGCACTGTTAAACACTATATAACAGTCCATATGACGTTAAAGTCTTCTGAAGCCATGCAATGGTTTAGTGTGAGGAATAGACTGCAATTTAAGTTATCTGATAATTTCACCTCAAATGTGAGTTGGGTCTCGCATGCACTTCACGATTTGTATGATGCATATGTAGGTTAAAAATGTGTTTAATTTCGGTTATGATGCAGCCTTAGAAGCCAGTTGCCAATGCAGGGTTTTGAGAAACTAGGGTTTATGATATTATAGAGGTTCATCAATGCAAGGATGAGTAAAAGATGACAGAATGTTAATTTATTGGTGAACTATTCCTTTAATAACGCTGTCAGACTCTCTGAAAAGATTTAAAAAATGGTTGTGGAAAAATATGCATTTCGGAATTTCGATCCATGTTTGTTTCAAATGGCAATTTCATTTCTCTGCTAACGGTATTTTGAAAGCATTCATAATGCATTTGAATGACGAGGTGTTTTGAGAAGACATTGTGTGTGTGGGACGTCATTCACGTCCTGGATTTATTTCCAGAAATCCATTTTTCATACCCTCCCAGCACACCATATAACACTTTACTCAGCACTTGAAGCCTCGCACTTCTCTTCAAGTGCCTGCGGGGAGATCTAAAGAAGACTAATGGAGCATGACGATCCTCGGAGGACGAGCGAGGAAACTCGAGCGCTTCGTCGCTTTGATTCCTGATCATGACAAATGCAGTAATTAGCATTCAAGTCCAAGAGGAGCAAGTTCTCTTTATTCCTGCAGGTTTATAGCGGATCCTGCTAAGTACGCCAGGCCTGTCTTCATCCCTGCATCCACGCGGAGAAAGAGCGTAGCCCGCATGATGTATCAAGTGAAAAACACATCTTCTGCCTGCAATTTTATGGCTCATGCCAACAGGGCTCTTTTATATTTTAACCATTGTTTGAAACATTGAAGCACTCGAGATGATGGATAACATCAGTGGCATACCTGGTATGCCCAATTACAGTTCTTAATAACAGAGCTGAAGTCTGCTTTTAAGCAAGAAAAATAGAGCGATTTATGACAGACTCATGAAGGGTCACTTCACATGTGGAGCAGTGGCTGTGAGCTTGCAAGAGGGTCATTCTTATTATTTTGTGGTCAAGTATCACCATTACTGTTGCTCGTATACTCTGGGATTTGAACAAGCCTGTTCTAATTTCATGCATTGTTTTATTTTGTTCCGTTTTCATGTATTGTTCCAATTTGAAACTTTACCAATTTTATAAGGTCTGTTCCGGTTTCATGCACTGTTCCATCAGTCATTAATTTAGAATGGAACAATGCATGAAAACAGAACAGAATGTAATAAATATATGAAAACAGAACAGGATGTAATAAATGCATGAAGACAGAACAGAATGGAATAAATATATGAGAACAGAGCAGAATGGAATAAATGCATGAAGACAGAACAGAACGGAATAAATATATGAAAACAGAACAGAATGTAATAAATATATGAAAACAGAACAGAATGTAATAAATATATGAAAACAGAACAGAATGGAATAAATGCATGAAGACAGAACAGAATGGAATAAATGCATGAAGACAGAACAGAATGGAACAATGCATGACAAGCAATGAAAAAAATAGAAACAACCATTTAAAAGAGAATATATTCTGCCAACCATCTTCTGTATAAATATTCTAGATAAAAAATAGTGACAACCTGGCAACCACTCTGAACTTTATAAAATAAAATAAAAAACATTCTAGATTAATTAGCAATGTTGGTGCCATTGAGCCGTTTTCTGCTAATTGTATTCATGTCCATTTTGCACGTACCTATTTTAATATTCTTTCTAGTCTGTATGCATTATGCACGATCACTGGTATACAGCGCACCCTTAAGAGTTATACGGAGCAGATAATAAGTTTGAATACTATAAAATCTGTCCTAAAGTTAAGAGTAACTCAGCGAGGGTTTACGGCCGCCTGCGGATCCCGCACTAAAGCTGTGGCAGAAATTATAGCTTGTTCTGTTTAGTATGGTTAACCTCCCGAGTTCTCACTGGCAGCTTTCAGTTCATTACACCAGAGCGTTTCTTTGAAAAGGAGGGAAGGTCATCAAAAATGCATTTGCTAAATAACCCAAACTCACAGCCCTGGAAGAGCGAGTGCACTTAAAGGTGTAGTTCACTCCAAATTCTCTCCTTTGTGTCGTTCCAAACCTGTAGAACTAACTTTCTTTTGTGTTTCACTGAAAAAGTATGAAATAATACGCTGTCCAAACGACACAGAGGGTGGGCTATTACTTTAAGGCCTTCAGTGGGGGAAAAAACCCTCAACTTCTTAATGTTTTCCATTAAAACTTTATAATGTTTGCCTTGAGGGTGGATTAAGGAATATGGAGGGTGGGGAAAAAACATAAAATCGATCGTTAGGAGGACATCTCTTGGGTCTAGGAAAGAAAAGCCCAAATGGCTTCAGATGTTTCCAGTTCATTCCCATAGGAGATAAAGTGTGTTTTTACAGGCGTGATGTGAGTGATTCACACTGTCTGCGTTATTACAGGGCAACTGTTGCTAGGGCTTATTCATGACAGCAACAGCATTTTTGGTTCAGAGGACTGCTGTTTCCAAGCAGATCAGGACCTATTTTGGGAAATAAGAAATGCATGCATGATTAGATTTGCAATTTATCACATAGGATTGCATGACATGACATCTTATTGAAGGCAGTTTCAGTCCTGGGCACTGCTTTTGACATCTTCAACACATTTTACCCCCAAAATCTGATGCATTTCTGATTGAAACAGGACATCCAAAGAGAAAATAGTATAGAACTTGATTTTTTCCATCAGGATCGACTGGATGGGGAAATGGTTGTTACGTTCCAGAATGTAGTCGAGAAGTTGGTTGGGAGAAGTTAGGAAAGTAACAGGGCTTGGTGACATCAGCCAAAAAGGGATGGATTATTACGTCATTACAACTTTTTTTATTTGGAGTAACACACACAGAATTGTTCAACAAGAACAAAAAAAATAATTTGTAATTATTTGTGACCAGATGTCTCAGTTTATCGGGGACTTTCCCAGTTTCACAAGGTCTGTTCCGATTTCATGCACTTTTCCAATCAGTCCAAAATTCCAGAATGGAACGATGCATGGAATCGGAACAGAATGGAACACAGGGACACTTTGAATTTCATTCATTAATCTTTAAGTCATTTCATTCATTTGAGCTGAGATAAAATATAATTTTTCAATAGCTAATTCCTCCGAACACATCCACACACGCTATCTTTGATCATATTAAGAATTAGGAAGCCATTATGATGCAGCCAAAGATAAATTATGACCAACGAACCGATGATGAGCGACTCATCACTGTCACAGAGATGCAACTGTGTAGGAGTGTTTATTGTTATGCAGTTGCATTCATATACTTGCAATATTCTGTTTTGGGCCTAACTGTAAATTCACATGTAAGTCTAGAGCGTAAAATGTTTGTTGTTATATATTTTGTTATTTGCAGTCGATTCTGTCCAAATAAACTGAATAAAACAGAATCACCGGAAGCAGTCTTATTTTGTTTCACTATTATAGTTTTTAATCATATTTGTAATCATTTTAATTTCCTCGTCATTTTGTTATGTGCTTTTGTAATTATTACTATTATTGTTATTACTAATATAGGTTTAATTTATTTTTATTTCCAGTTATTAATTTTAGTGCTTCAACTCATTTCAGTTAGTTGCCAAGGTAACATTTCAAATTATTTTTTCTTATACGTTTTCAATAGTTTAATTTAAGATTTACTTGATGCCAGGATGAAACTAAAAATGACAACTATAATGGAAAACATTTTCTCTCATTTCGATTAAATAAATCCATCTTTTAGATCTGTAACTCCCATCACTATTGAGACTTCAGCGATCTGGTCTCAGGTCCTACATCTGATCCTCTGTTTGACCTGGTTCTTTCATGGAAAGCGCATGAAACTGTGAGTGGAGTGACAGTAATATATGCAGCCGGAGAGTTATCATCTTAAGAGGACTGTCAGACCGGTGTCATCTCAGGGCTGCCGGTGACAGGAGATGCATATCGTGGCAGAAAACAACTCGGATGTTCACAATGTCACCTTGTTGTTTCAATGTCCAAACCCTCACAGGAACAATAAATTAGCTACAGCAACACCGCCTCGAATACTGCTGATTCTTGAGACACGGGACAAAACATGTCCCACAATTCCAGCTGTCGTTAGAAAATAGCAGCAAAAAAAGAATCACACAAATTACCGCCATTTTTGAAAAAGCTTTAATTTTTGTACAGGTGAAACTCGAAAAATTTGAATATCGTGCAAAAGTTCGTGTATTTCAGTAATTCAAATTAAAAGGTGAAACTAATATATTTAGTAGGCCTATATATAACTACATACATATGCATGATTATACTTTTCAGAGGGATGACATTTCTGTATTTAAAATACTTTTTTTATTGTTTCCATGTAATATTCTAATTTTCTGAGAGTTTTCATAAGCTGTAAGCCATAATCATCAAAATTATAACTTTTGCATGATATTCTAATTTCACCTGTATATCACTTACCTGTCCTTGTTCATATTGTTTGAGATTTTTAGATAATTTTCCTAATTTTAAGTAGTTTCAATTGTACAACACCTAAAATGGCCCCCAAATGTATGTGAAGTCAAGTATGGTTCTTTAGTAAGATTTTCTTCAATAGATGGAGGTGATAGTCATCAGTATGCACTGAAGTTCATGATTTATCAGATGTTTATTAAATAGTGACATGAAATTACAGTCTTACATTTGTGAGAAAATTCAAGAACATAATGTTGCACAGCAGGTGAATTCCTGTAAACAGTGTTGAATAGACTAATCCAAATGAATTGCTATGCTACTTAAACTTTTATTTATTTAATTTTCATTCTGTAGCCTGTTTTGTGCAGTGTTTTCTGAATCAGTGATTGGCTACTTGTCAGAATGTGCGGATCGACCCAGATGAATTGGGCCATGTCCAATTTGCATGCATATTGATTTTGATTCACACAAACCACAATGGCCTCTGGGTAATTTGCATCACCTGGACACCAAATTGCCCTGCTTCAATCTTACTGGAGGGCAGTGGAGCTCTTTGGAAAAAGCCCAGAGAGACTCACATTGGAAAACTTATAAAGCCGTGTTTAACTTAAACACTGAGTTTTTCGAGGAGAAAAACATCTTCCACATCGTGCACATCTGGAGAAGAGTCCTGCCGCCCTCTGCTGGACAGGAGGAGCACGTGCAGGTAAGGAAAAAGACTAACACCGAAGAACAAAGTTTTAAGTTTTAATCGAAAAGTGGGTCAGTAAACAATCTGCACATGCACTAAGGATGGCTGGCGCGAGATCCCGAAGCAAAGATGATTCGAAACACTGATCCGAAGCATGATTCAAAACACCCACGTCACGTGACAACGGCTAAATGAAGCGTCTAAGTGTCTCATCAGGTGGAGAACTCCGCCGAATCAGGCTTTCATTGATTGGTCGGTTCGGGAACAAATCACACAATCACACAGTATAAAAGTTTTATAAACGCATTTTCATATCGTGGGTTTTTGTGAGAGGAGTTTGGTTTTGAGAGAGCGGATTTTTGGTGATATAGTGACATTTATAGTGCGATTTGTTTAGTTATATTTAGGATTTAATTTACATTTACACATTGACTTAGAGACACACAGAGTACATATAGTGACACGTTAATAGATGCATTGATAGAAATATATATATATATATATATATATATATATAGATTAATAGATAGATACATATATTACAGATACATATAGATTATTAGATAGATAGGCTACATATAAAATAGATAGATAGATAGAAATGGAGGCTCCACAGAAGAGATGCCGTACATCTGTGGTGTGGGAGCAATTCCATTTGGAAACCCCAAATAAAGTGAGATGTGTGTATTGTGATCGGCAGCTCGCCTACTGCAACAATACATCATCCATGATGCGCCATTTGAGGAGCACTCATCCTGCCATTCTGCAGGGTGCAGAGGATGGTAGTGTTCCCCCTGTACCAAGGCCTGCTACTGACACTGCTGGACACAAGGTTTAAAAATGTGGCTTTTGGAAATCCTGCCAAAGCCCTGGATGCTGAAAAGCACATCACACTGGAGTGTGCTTCACTGATGCGTTCAAACACAACTCCTGGTGAGTTTCAGTCTATGTTATCTTATGTAATGTGATTCATGAAATTTATACTTCATATGTGTTGTCAGTTTATGATTTGTTACTAATTGCCGTTTTCTTTTAATTCAGAACCACAAATGTCAACATCAGGCCCATCATCATCAACACCAGTTGAAACACAAGACAGTTTATGGGAACATTTTGACAATCGTATCCGTGAGACCCAGATGATACACAATCCTACAGCTGATGCCACAGTGGAAGTGAAAAAATACCTCAGCGATGCGTTTTTGCCCAGAACTCATGATCCTCTAACTTACTGGAAAGAGAGAGCAGTAATCTTTCCTCATTTGTATGTCCTAGCTAAAAAATATCTTTGTATGCCAGCAACAAGTGTCCCTTGTGAGAGAATTTTTTCAAAGGCTGGAAAAATTATCTGTAAAAAAAAGAAGTAGGCTGAGTCCTTCAACAGCAGAGAAATTAATATTTTTGAATAAAAATCTATAAGAAAGGGAGACATTGTGGCTTGATTTATTTTTATTAATATTCATTTTTCATGACCAAAATCACATTATGCAATGTGAAGAGACTACAGGTTACAAGCTTCATATATTACAAAAATACAATAATAAAAAAAAAAAAAAAAATTTATTAGCTCTTTGTAAAGGTTGTTTCAGATCAACACCTGCAAGTGACCACTAGGTGTCACCGTGGAGACGGGTTTCGGATTGATTCGAAGCCTCGAAACAAAATGGCACATTTGCTTCGACTGTTTCATTGCTTCACGAAGCCTCGATCTGCCCATCACTAACATGCACAACTATTACTATCCACGTTAAAGCGAGGCAGATAAACAAGTGATTTTCTTTGAAGGCGCACTTGAAAAGCAGGCCTGAAATACAAATAGTAGCCTACTTTATTACATACAACTTGTATATAATAATTATTAAGCACTAGATGAACTGATTTAGATTCAGAAAATGTAAAAAAAAAAAAATCAGCAATACTAGTGAATTTTTTTTTATATATTTTTTTTTAAATAAGAGACATCAGTGACCTTAATAACAGTGATTCCTGCTCCAGAAGCTCAACATTTGGACTGTGTATAGGGGATTCCAGGGTGAAATCTCATGTTTAGGCCAGACATCCACTATCGTTACCCTATTGTAGACATCATATTTGATATGCAAATTTCAAAGGCTTCTAATGGATCATCAACATGATCAAACCTGGGAAAGCTCTGTTGTAAGCAATCGTACATTGATAGTTATGAAATAACTAAAAGGCCTTTTAGTGCGATTGCAGGGGCGCCGCTAAGGGGGGAAAAGTTAGGACGATTCTAAGGGCCCACACACTTTTAGGGGTCCCTGAGATCGATTTTATTAATTGAACGGGTGCAGTAGTAGGGGCCTTACCTCATATTTTTTCATGGGGCCCAAAATCCCTGGCCGCACCCTTGTGCAATTGTAAAGGTCATATTAGTAATATTGCAAAATGAACACTTACTGGAGCAACTTTGGTTTACTTGATTTTTTTTTTTTTTTTTTGAAAAATCATGTTAAGCATCAAATATGTTCCATCAGGCTTTTGACGAACATTTATTTATTCATCTCTCAATCATCATTGTATTGCATTGCATTATGTTTTTGTCCCCCACAATAAAAATTGCATATTTTCTAAATTGCTCCTCACTATGAGTCATAAAAGCCTGATGAATCAAATATGATACAAACCTAAAACACGTGCACACTTTTTTTTTGGATGTAAAAGTGTTTTGTCTAAAGGTTCAATAAAATATTCCCTTTCAATATATGTATCCATAATGAAACCTGGCATTGGTATATATTCAGGTCCTTCTCAAAAAATTAGCATATTGTGATAAAGTTCATTATTTTCCATAATGTAATGATAAAAAGTAAACTTTCATATATTTTAGATTCATTGCACACCAACTGAAATATTTCAGGTGTTTTATTGTTTTAATACTGATGATTTTGGCATACAGCTCATGAAAACCCAAAATTCCTCTAAAAAAATTAGCATATCATGAAAAGGTTCTCTAAACGAGCTATTAACCTAATCATCTGAATCAACTAATTAACTCTAAACACCTGCAAAAGATTCCTGAGGCTTTTAAAAACTCCCAGCCTGTTTCATTACTCAAAACCGCAATCATGGGTAAGACTGCCGACCTGACTGCTGTCCAGAAGGCCATCATTGACACCCTCAAGCAAGAGGGTAAGACACAGAAAGACATTTCTGAACAAATAGGCTGTTCCCTGAGTGCTGTATCAAGGCACCTCAGTGGGAAGTCTGTGGGAAGGAAAAAGTGTGGCAAAAAACGCTGCACAACGAGAAGAGGTGACCGGACCCTGAGGAAGATTGTGGAGAAGGACCGATTCCAGACCTTGGGGGACCTGCGGAAGCAGTGGACTGAGTCTGGAGTAGAAACATCCAGAGCCACCGTGCACAGGCGTGTGCAGGAAATGGGCTACAGGTGCCGCATTCCCCAGGTCAAGACACTTTTGAACCAGAAACAGCGGCAGAAGCGCCTGACCTGGGCTACAGAGAAGCAGCACTGGACTGTTGCTCAGTGGTTGGGTGTCATTCTGAAATCAAGGTGCCAGAGTCTGGAGGAAGACTGGGGAGAGGGAAATGCCAAAATGCCTGAAGTCCAGTGTCAAGTACCCACAGTCAGTGATGGTCTGGGGTGCCATGTCAGCTGCTGGTGTTGGTCCACTGTGTTTTATCAAGGGCAGGGTCAATGCAGCGAGCTATCAGGAGATTTAGGAGCACTTCATGCTTCCACCTGCTGAAAAGCTTTATGGAGATGAAGATCATTTTTCAGCACGACCTGGCGCCTGCTCACAGTGCCAAAACCACTGGTAAATGGTTTACTGACCATGGTATTACTGTGCTCAATTGGTCTGCCAACTCTCCTGACCTGAACCCCATAGAGAATCTGTGGGATATTGTGAAGAGAAAGTTGAGAGACGCAAGACCCAACACTCTGGATGAGCTTAAGGCCGCTCTCGAAGCATCCTGGGCCTCCAGAACACCTCAGCAGTGCCACAGGCTGATTGCCTCCATGCCACGCCGCACTGAAGCAGTCATTTCTGCTAAAGGATTCCCGACCAAGTATTGAGTGCATAACTGAACATAATTATTTGAAGGTTGACTTTTTTTTTTTTTTTTTTTAAACACTTCTTTTATTGGTCGGATGAAATATGCTAATTTTTTTAGACAGGAATTTTGGGTTTTCATGAGCTGTATGCCAAAATCATCCGTATTAAAACAATAGAAGACCTGAAATATTTCAGTTGGTGTGCAATGAATCTAAAATATATGAAAGTTTAATATTTATCATTACATTATGGAAAATAACGAACTTTATCACAATATGCTAATTTTTTAAGAAGGACCTGTATATATATATACCAATGCCAGGTTTCATTATGGATACATTATGGATTTCATTAAGGTTTTCATTTATATGTTCTTTCCCATGTCATGCTTTACATGGTTAAAACACTTGAAATTGGACATTTTCAAATGACAAAATACCACAGAAATTGTGAAGAATCACACATTGGAGAAGCTGGTGCATGTTTCATCATAATATCCAGATCTCTAAAAACACTTTGAGGGAACTTCATGTATGTCTCCTCAAACTGGATCATTTTACTGTTATTTCATTCAAACGTTATTCCATGTCTAGCATTAAATCCCTGTTCCAGCATTTATATTCCATATGCAAGTATGAATCAAACCTTTACAGAACGGGAACATTCACAGCATGTATGTATACATTTCACCCCCTTTATTGGAAATGTATTAATACCTGGACATTAAAAACCGATCAGTCTCTCAGTGTTAATGCATTACAGTTGAATTACTGAACATCTGCCAGTGCTTCAGGAGTGTTAGAAAGTCCTCTGTAGTCCATGATGAAATCATTTTGGATACGACAGGCAGCCACAATTTATAACTAGAAAAAAAAACGCAACTCAAAATTGTGCAATTCAATAGGTTCTTAGAAATAAAAACATTGAGCATTTTGAGAGAAGGTACACGACAGACCACTGACTAAATGTCAAGTTCATTTGTTAATAACACTACATACATTTAAAAAGACCACCATTTAAACATGATTCTCTGTGAAAAGAAACTGGAAGTATTTATGGGCGGCTGTACAGTGTGCAAATTACTGTCCGTCATGGGAGGCAAATCTAAATGTTTTTTTCTACCCATGAAACATTTAAAGAAAGTCATGTTTTGAAACAAAGGCCCTCACAGAGTCTTGTATGTCTTGTTCGACAGCACATATTTAAATTTGCCTTAAGTCCTCAGAGTACATGTGCAACTTTTTTTTATTTTCATGTCTACTTTAAGATTACAATACAAACTGCAGGGAAATGTTCGAGACACTTTGTGTGTGTGTGTGATTTAAAAAAAAAAAAAAAAAGATTGTCAGGCCCACATGGAATTCGCACAGAATTAAATTACCCACATAATTGTATAACTCTTTCCCTGCAATGATGTTTTCAGTGTTATACAGTAGAGGGCGCTGTTTTGCGTCTTGTAATGAGTACAGAATCTCCTGATCAACACAGGCGAAGAAGCAGCAGAAACAAGAGATCGAGGCGTTGCTGGCGCACATGTAATTATCACGATCATAAAACAGCATATAAATCAAAACAGCCTAACTTTACTGAATGAAACGTCGACCCATGAAGAGGAAACGACTGAGGCTTTTCGGGTGTTGCTGGACTCGATCTACTACATCTGTGTTTTGATCATCACTCTGAATCCCATCCAGACAAAAACACGACTTTCTCAACTTTTTGTTCAAAATGTTGCTTTTTTATGAAACATACCCACATTCAAGTGTTAATAAAAAAACAGAATGCATTAAGTTATAATAAAAGCAGAGGCTATGTTCTTTCTTTTGTTATATTGTATGTTCAGATATACATCTGAGGACCATGAAAGATAACAAATGCTGGCGAGGGAAGAGTTAACTTCCCCATTAAATACTTTGGTTAGTTAACCATGTGCACAGCTGCAAGCCTGTCGTCCATTCAACACATTTAACATGTCCAAATCCTCAGGACTCAATAGATTCTGCCTCAGAAAATGCAAGTGCACAGATTTCATATGGGCCTGACATTAAGGTTATACGCATAACAGAGAGATGAGAATACAGTCCCAATTAATAATAATTATAATCTATACAGCAGTGAACATGTTTTACCGACTGCCTTCCTTGATTTGTTCTTTATCCCTAATTCAGCAACTCATAGGTGAGATCCCGTGCCACTGGTAATGGATGCTCCTGAAGGCCCATTAGTCTCATATGGTTCATTGAGGAAAGCTTAACTAGAACAAGCTACTGCATCCAAACTAAAACCCACAACCAATTTAAGACCGAGGATCTAGATTTTCACAAGCAGTTTTAAAACTCTCTTAATCCGATTCAACATTGAGTCATAAGCAGGTCCACACACAATCTGCATGATGATTTCACTGAATTGTAATGCATTCATGGGGTTTATTAAATATGCTGGCTAATTTGATTACACTTAGTTGCCGATAACAATAGCTTCATTTAACAAGTTTAATTCCTTTTTCGCAGAAAACCATTTGCAGATTGTTCCTGGGCCTGGTCATAAGGTAATCAGTTTCATATACAAAACGCATACAAACACTCAATATTTCTCTCTCGCGCGCATGTGCGCTTTCAACCGTGTTTGTTCTCCTGCTGAATTAAGTTAAAATGTGTATTTAGCTTTTGTAGTGATACATGCATCCAGTAAGACTGCAGATTTACATATATTTTCTTAAAAATAAAAAGTAAAAAAAGTATTAGAAACCCAGCTATACAGAGTCTTTAGCTAATCCACGGAGCGAGGTGTGGAAGGAGGAGCCCCGTGTCCAGATGAGATGCGGTTGGTTAGGAGGTGAGAAGCGGCAGCGTTTAGGTGCTACAGCAGGGACCTTTCGTGGGCTGTGCCGTTTCTGTCAGATCCACACCTCTGTTGCGTCCCGTGCTGGCACCTGCAGGCTGGGGCTCGTTCTTGGGCAGTTTCTTTGCTAAGGTGCAAAGACAGAAAATGGAAATATTATGTATTATATATTATGGAAATGCATTCAAAATGTGTCTTTTCCTCAGTGAAACCCAGGTACAAATTTTAGGGTAGGCCCTGCAGGGCTCATGCTAGTCTCCGCCTCAGACTGTTGTCTGATCGTCTGATGCATAAAGGGCCATACACACCGGGACGAATATCGGCACGCGTTATTCGCCAGCGTTTTTCAGCGCTTTTTTGTGTTCACACCCATGCGATTTTCGCTGATGATGAGCAGAGTGAACATGCAAATTCATTCCTTGACATTAGATGGCGCTTAATGTAAAACAGAAATACCCCGGTACACAAGTACAAGCTTGCTCAAGAACTGTTTTGTAGTTGCTGTCGCGTTTGTCATATAGTTCTTTATGTTCCGACACCAACGAGACCAGCAGCTCTACATTCATCTTGCCTTGCATCTTCCTCGTCTTATTTCTTCCTGGCAGTGTAGACGTTGGCGGATATCTTCTTCAAGTTGTGTTTTACGGTAACTTCAGAAGCTCTAGACACGTGAGCAAAAGCGGCAATCTCATTGGTCAGATATTTTTTGACGCGCCGTGTCAAACCAAAGAAACGAACCCGAGGCGTTTTTATAAAAAGTGACGCTTTTACGCGTGGCGTTTTTTGCGTCGGTGTGCACACTCACATTGGCACACTTTGTTTAGTCACGAGGCGTTAAATGTCGGCGAATATCGCGCGCGAAATTCGTCCCGGTGTGAACAGGCCTTCAAGCTAAGTTTATACTCGCTGCGTCCGCACGAGTGCGAAGATGCACACAGCAAAAATAACGTCATTGCGGTGTGTGCGGTCGTGCGCAAGGACCCATTTCAAGTGGCGCTGTGCACGGCTTTTTTGTAACCAAAGATGCACGACTTCGAGTGGAATATGGCCGAGCATGTACATTTTCCTTTCATTTGCAAAATGATCCTACAATAGCAGACATAAGCCCTTTAAATAAGAATAAAGGCCCATGTTTTAAAAAAATATTCACGAAACTAAATTAAAATGTTTTCAAAATATGTAAGATATCGTTAATTTAGTTTTATATGCTACGTTCACATATCCATTTTATTTTGTTCTAATGTCACAACTGATAATCTCAAGGTTTACTGCTTTACACGATTCTTTTGTAGTGTAGTTTTGGTGAAGTATAGGCTGCTAAAATGAACATACGTGTGTGTACCTTACTACTTCTCACCGCTGATCCCTAATGGTTTAGAGGACAATTACTCGGAGTCATTTCAAAGAATAATACAACGGCGAGCGCGTCAAGTATAAATGCCTTGTCCGTTTGGGGAGGTGCGCGCGCGGTCAGCGGGAGCCAAGCGAAAGTATAAACTAGGCTTCAGGCACACAAAATGGGAAACACTTTGGGAGTTTCAAAGTTGTCATCTGATTGGTTGAATTCTACAAGTTTTCCTGGAGACTCGTGTGTCTGTCTGGACACAAAGCCGTGGTGAGGCCAAACCCCCTCATGGAAGAGGAAAGCCGTTGTGTTTACACCTGTGACAATGAGTGCTCATCAGGATCAAGTATGTGAAGTTTGCAGTGCTATTGTTGCAGTAAACTTGAACAACATTCTTGAATTAATCATTTATTACATGGATGCCGGTTTGTTATTGTATGCACATCGATTTTACATTTTCAAGCCCCTAAATATGAGGCAGAACAAAACGCGAGACAAGGCTCATGTTGACTCTTTGTACCTCTAACTTTTAATGGCACAGTCAAAAATGTAGTCTGTAACATTAATGTTCCACAATACAGCAGACTTACACAAGTAAACATGGAAAACTGAACAAAACTTACAACAGAATGTTACAAGGGAAATAACTATTTTATACATATCAGACCTCATATAGTTAAACTACCAGTGAAAGGTTTGGGGTCAGTTTTTTTTTTAATTAGTTTTATTCAGCAAGTACATATTAAACTGATCAAAAGTGACAGTAAAGACATTTGTAATGTTACAAAAGATTATATTTCAAATAAATGCTGTTCTTTAGAGCTTTCTATTTATCAAAGAATCCTGAGAAAATGTTTCCACAAAACTATGAAGTATCAGCACAACTGTTTTCAATATTGATAATAATAATAAATGTTTCTTGTACAGCAAATCAGCATATTATAATAATTCCTGAAGGATCATGTGACACTGAAGACTGGAGTAATGATGCTGAACATTCAGCTTTGATCACAGGAATAAATTACATTTCACTATATATTCACATGGAAAATAGCTGTTTTAAACTGCAATAATATTTCACTGTTTTTACTGTATTTTTGATCAAATAAATGCAGCCCTGGAGAGCAGAAGAGACTTTCAAAAACATGACAATCTTACCGACCCCAAACCTTTGAACAGCAGCATGTATTAGACAAAAGTAGTAGTTTAAAGTTGATAACTTACCAATGGCCATGAAAATCTCGTTCACGTTCATTGAAGTCTTTGCCGATGTTTCCATAAAGAGCAAACTGTTGTCCTCTGCATATGACTGTGCATCCTGTGAAGAAGAAGTCATGTTTCAGGCTCTAAAGAGACAGTTGTAAGCGTCTGGAAGTCTGCACGGCATGTTTGTTTGTTTATCAACAGTTCCACATCTCATTTGTAAAGCCAACAGGAAGCGTCTGCTCCTCTGTGGCTGTTCAAACATCACAAACCTGAAAGTCCAACGCTCTCTTGTTGGCAAGGTCTGCCTTGTTTCCAGCCAAAGCTATTACAATATTTGGACTGGCTTGTCTTTGAAGCTCTTTCACCCAGTTTTTCGCACGTGTAAATGATTCCTGAAAGAAAAAGAAAAACATGCATTTTTGTAAAGCATTTTTTGGATTCAGAGCTCAGATTTGTGTCTCAAGGGTTCATATGACATTTTATTTTTTTTCATATTTACTTTCTCCCCGACGGGTCCACTTATTGTGTAAGTGATAATTTAGTTTTTCATAATGATTTTCCATCCTCTCGCTGACCTGTAGCATTAAATGGGATGTTTTTTGTGTCTATGTAAAAACTCTTTTAGCATGTAAAATGAGTAACCTGCACTTTGCTGCGTTCACATGCTGGTTTGCTGAAAGGATTTTAGAACAAGCCAGCTTTTGGCAGCTTGGTTTCAATAAATACTCTTTTTGGACATGGGAGGAAGTGTTAAATTATAGTACAATCTCAAAAGAGGTAGAAAGATTCGATTCCTTGTTTAAACTGCAGAGTAAACCGAGCATGTTAGGACTCACCTCATTCGTGATGTCATACACCACTATGGCTGCCTGTGCTCCTCTGTAATACATCGGGGCCAGACTGTGGTAGCGCTCCTGGCCAGCTGTATCCCAGATCTCAAACTTCACTGTTGTGTCATCCAAACATACTGTCTGAGTCAAGAAGGCAGCTAGTGGAGAGAGGACAGAGACGGGTTAGATCTAGCCATCTAGTGTAGCTTCTGTAGCTTAAACAGAAGAGCGTTGGCGCTTGCCACGCCAAGGTCATGGGTTCGATTCCCAGGGAAAGCAAGAACTGATAAGAATGTAAATGTACCTTGAAATGAGACTGGTTAGATCTTGCCATCTAGTGACTGATTGTAATTAGGGCTGGGTGGCATTTTGCTATACCAAGGTGTGCGTGTGTATACCGTAATATAAGATTTTAGTCATACTGCCCATCCGTGAGTGCATTAACATTAGTGTTCATTTTGTTGATGAAATCTATGAAGAAAAAAGTTCGCTGCCAACCTTTTTCTCTGACTAAAATGAGACTATAGGGAGGAGATAAATTATTTTTGAACAAGTCTTTCTTTAAAAGCTTTCATGTTTGCGGTTGACCGACGTCAAGATTTTAAATCCCTTTTAAAAGGATACATATTCTGATCTTTTTTTTTTTTTTTTTAAACAGGGACAATGTAAAATATACATTAACCTTAGAAAGGAGAGATGCATTTTACCAGGTTGTAGCACTTGTGCTAATTTCCACCTATAGTCCCTGTGTAATCTGTGTTTTACTTAATATTTGTAATCTGGCAACCATGCGCACACGCTGTCTCTACACTGCGGAAGTGCCGTCGATGATCTGAAAACAGATAAACAATTAAGATGGAGTTCAGATCTCCATTTGAGATATTCTGCTTAAATGAAAGTGTCATTCAGTCAGTCTGTGTTCCTTCACGAGGCGCTTGCGCTGGTTTCTGTGACTATCTGTGATCAAACCTTCTCAGTGATTTATTATAATAAATCCAAACATCAATCTCAACTATATGAATAAATGCACTTACGCAGCTCTGTGTGACAATAAATAGTAATTTTTTGCTGTTGTTTTAATAGAAAAACATGAAAGGAATTATTGGAATTACTGTGAGGAATTTCACCGCGTTCATTTAAGAGAAATGTCTTGTTTTCATAATGTAGAGAATGTGTTAACTTATGACAAATAGCCTATAAAAAAAAACAGGAAACTAGATGAGGTAAAATAAACCATAAGTATGAGTTGACATTCTCTAGATTTGTGCTTATATATAAGACCAATAATTCTGATGGAATGTAAATATAAATTCTCAAATGACAACAATCTTTGCGATTTATAATTTTGAACAAAATAATCGTTAGCCTACTATCAATAGAGACGCATAGGTTACTGTAAAGCTACGTCTTGGTGCTTATCTTGGCGAAAGCCGAGTGCAAATCAGCATGAAGTTTTAACATCATCTCTCATGTAATGGAAGTCAAGTTAACCATTATGCAGCATGACAATTTTGCCCAGACTTTTAGTGGACTAAAACTTGACTTAACAAAAACAAAACAAGGCTGACTAAATATGATAAATAAAAAGTATATTTGACACAGGACTAAGACTAACACTAAATGTAAGAATAGCTGATACAATTAACACTAATTAGCATCACTTCAGATCTGGCCTAGCACTTTTGCGTTTAAAAGACGTCTAATACGGTAGACCCCTTTTCAGTTAGTAAACATGGTGACGTTTTTTGTGGGCGGAGCTTAGGTGGAGGCAGAACGATCCCTCTGGCCGCTTCCCTAACGTTAGTTTGCAAGTTTTGTTAGCTGTTTTTTTTAACAATGACAGGAGAAAATCAGATTTTATCTTAATGTCCAAGGTCACTCACTGTCCAGGACCCCGATTGTTATTTGCAAAAGTTCATTTTAACGGACGGAACCAGATTGGCTGACCCGTGCACGCTCACTCAATGGATGGACGATCTGACAGGATTAACGTTAACGCTCTCCGGTCGAGTGGCCTGACTTCTACACCTATCCGATAGAGAAACCGAGCGTAAAGAAAAACTGAGGGCATATAACTCTTTAGATGCCTGTGGTGAATGGTCATGTACAAGACTTGTGTGTACGATCCGTAGTTCTGCCAGCGCCAAGAAGACGACAATGTAAAGAGTGACATTACGGTGCAATTTTAATGATGTGAATATTTTCTAGAAATAAAAATTCCAGATACAGCATATTCATTTTTCATTGATTCTTGCACCCAACAACACAATAAGATGACATTTAATAATAATAATAATTTAAACTCCTTATTATGTAGCCAAATCTGTGCTGGTTTGTATTTGCCGCCTCCAGTTTTCGTTTTGTTTTGCCTCCAGCTAACGCTGTGACTAAATGTGACATCGGCTCGAAATTGGTCCAATAGCCGTCCAAACACAGCCCAGACGTCTAGGCTAAAACAAGGCAAAATTTGGACTGTCAGTGAAAATTTAATAGACATCTAACCATCGCCCAAGAATAGACTAGTCATCTAAAATATTAACAAATTAAAAGAAATGAAACCAAACACCTAGTAATCACTGTTGACTTTGCTAACATGATGGAATATCATACATCTCACAAGTTATTTTAGCAAAAATTACATGTAACCAAATTCAAGGTTATTTTGCCTATAAAGTGGGTTCCTCATAGCCGGACTAAATCAGGTCTATAGTTAACCGGGATGGTGAAATGACGGCTATTGCTTGCTGGGGGGGTTATTATACACCAAAATGGAAGTCTTACCTCCTATTGTGCTTTCCTGAAACTCGTGAAACTGTCCTTTTACAAAGCGAAGGACTAGACTTGACTTCCCCACTGCAGATTCTCCCAAAAGCACTAGTTTGAACTGACAGATTTTGCTGCCGCCGTTCGGCCCATTAGGTCTCGTTGCTCCACCTCTTCCTGCCATGACCCTGAGCCCCAATCTCCTGTACTGAAGTCAAGAGGTGCTTCTCAAACACTCACTCCCAGATCTGCGGAAACAAACATTAATAATCTAGTATCACTTCTCAATTCACAACACTAATTAATGCAATATATTAATCAGAGGTGTCTATTCCTGCTCGTGGAGATGCAGGGCTGGACAGGACAGTAAAGTCGGCTCTTGTTTTTCAAATGAGGTTTACTTGGTTAACCAAATACATCCTGAGTATAACAAGAGGTGCATTGGTGGACGATAAGTAAATATGCCTTTTTCCTTATTCTGAAATATAAGCAAAAATCTGTTTAGGGATCTGCTTTGGGATTTTTCAAAAAAGGCAAGTTGAGACCTGAGCCCCTCCTAATATATGACACTAGTTATAATAAGTTTAAGTAACACCGATATAGAAAGAACATCTATTGTGTAGTTTGTCATGCCATTAATTACATCCATTCCAATGCGGTCACATGACTAAACGATGCATGACAGACATTGTTTAGGAACTGCCAACTCTGGTCAAGCCTTAAATATCCATTGTGCTTTGACCCCAAAACCCAGCCTTTGTGTCCTTCAGACATTCCCCAAACAAAGCCAAGCCACGCTGGGAATGAAATACCAGCTTACTACATACTGAATATGGTATGGAAGCCCATTCCACCACATAAGAAAAAAAAATCATGCACTGAGATAAAAATACATAATTAGCCTATGAGATAAGTAAATTATTAATCTTGACTTTGTATGCCATACTGTAGACTTTTTATCTCATATGATTTCCTAAAATCTAATATTTGTGATTCAGCAAAGCATTTTTTAAAAACTTTGAGGCATACTTTCAGGTGTTTTCCATAGTAAAGTACGAAAAATAGTAAATCAGGTTTTCTGTGCATACAGAAGACGTCCATAATGTGCATGTATACTGCAGAAACTGTATGGAAAGTATGATAATATGTTATTCAAACACAACCCAAGTCCCTTTGCCTCTCTGGTTAACTAACTCTTAATATTCTAGGCTATATATACTTGTATAGCTCTGTTTATATCTTATGTAATATAGAAAGCATGAGACAGAGTGACTGTGCAAAACACAGGTCTATCATGATCAGACAGAACTTGAGATTGCTTCTAAACACTTTAAAAATGATAAATAGCCAGTTATAGACATCGCACGTTATATTTGATAGATATTCTAAAGAAAAAAGAAAACATTTTTGATGATAACTTGACTTGTTTGACGTGTAGCAAAATCTGGCTCATCAAAACAAACGCAGCAGACTTTGATCGGCTAATATTGTGTTTACTGTAAATTACAAGTCAGTAACTAACTTCAATTTCAGAGGATTGATCAAATAAAATCACTGAATTATTCAAATGGAAAATGTATATAGTGTCATAATATGAACCTTGAGCTGCCTGTTAGCAGCTAGCTTGTGATGCTAACTATGCTAATGATTTTGTATCTCTCTTTTTCTCTATTACACACATGTAAACAGCCACTAGGCTCATTGACAATCGTGTTCCGAGCGTCTCGGCCGTGCTTTATCGGGTCTGTCAGTTTCTTAGACCCCCCGGTTCAAATGTTCCCGAAAGCTAATGGTGCTAATGCTAAGAGAAAAACAGGCCGAGCGCTCTCCGAGCGAGACCTATCATAAATAAACCGTTAAAAAGCAGAAAGAACGGAACAAACGTATAGTTTCCTTCAAATACAGAGCCCAAAGGACTTAAATTATTATAACAGTACAAATGTTTAAAAGCCAAAAGACTCGCACCTTCCTCTCGGTTCCTCCCAACTTCCCCTTTCGCATCAAAACTGATGATGACGGATCCACGGATCGGATGACTGGATCTGACGTCAGACGCATTGGAGAGAAATCGGCCAATCACAACATCGCTTCTGACAAAAATGTTATTCCCATAACACAGTGGATTATTATAATTTATAAATATAAAAGTAAAAAAAACAAAAACAAAAAAAACATTATGTTATTATTATTAGTTTTCAAATACGTTTTACTTTAAACTTTATAATTGTGGATGTTCTGGATAATCATCTATAACAATTAAACTTCTGAAATGTAATAGTTTTTTGCAAAAGACATGTATTTTATTCATATATTCAGTATTTATTAAGCCTTTGGAAAATGAATGATTAAAAAAAAGGACTTGTTTTACTTCAAAACGAAGAATTTATTTATTCACGAACTTTTTTTTGATTAAACGTGCACTAGCAACTTTAATGTTTGTTGTGGGTATATGAAAGATAGATACTGGCTATTTTAAAATAGCAACGAAACCAGCTTAATTTAGAGAGAGGTTTTGTGACGGCTGTCCGTCATTGACAGGTTGATGTTGAATTTCCTCCAGCGTTGTCAGGTAACGGAAGGTAAACACACACTGCTGTTGTTTTTTTGTTTGAATGGTTAATTGGTTGTAAATAAAGCTGTGAGTTTGCAGGCATGAGTCTCGTCGAGCGGAATACATCCCCCCGGAGACGCAGAGACACGTTTCCAACCATCCGCGCAGTATGACTATTATTTCTCCAGAATACGTTTTGATCTTTTACATTTACGACTGTTATTATGCTAAAAATATTTCGAAATGCTCAGTATGCTCATTTCCACTTAAAGGCAGGGAAGCTCATTCCAGTAGGAGACAGAACTAAGTATTGTCTGCAGGAAATAACACCAAGGGTGGGTAATTCATAGAAGATTAATAGTGAATCGACAGTACATGCATGTGTGTGTGTGTGTGTGTGTGTGTGTGTGTGTGTGTGTGTATATAATATACACACACACACACACACACACACACACACACTGTATAATATAGGCAACATATATAGGCTTTATAATATATATTTTTAAAGCCTGTAACTCCACCTGTGGTGAGGAAGTTTGTCAGTTCTGCTCGGCCACCCGTCGGCACAGTTCGGGTCTTCCATGGAAAAGCAGATGACCCTGACATCGCCAGCGCACTAGTCCATGGTGTCAACACTAAATCATCCATTAATGTGAGACATGTCAAATAAAAATTCTTCTAGTGACTGTATTTGTTCTTATTGCTTGATGTTCAAACTGTCTATTCATGTTTCACCCCAAAAACATTTTTCTCGCAATTAAAACGGCATCAACAATTTCAGTCTGTGTTGCAGGTATAACAGATTCTTTGTGTTTTGTATTGTTAGGCTGGATCAGTGATTAACCCCGCACCGAAAACACGCTTCCAAGAGAGGCTGCGTCAGTGTCAAGAAATCGCTTATGCCACCAGTCAGAAAGCACCTCTTGGAAGGTCACAAGTTCAAGGCCCTGGTTTACCAAGCTGGCTTGACCCTGAGAAAACAGCTTTTGGTGTCACAACGCTCCAGTGTAAGAGTAATACTGTGCGTGCCAATGCGCATAGTTATGTACTTGTTCTATGTAGTATAAATAGTGCAAGTAGCGTGTTCACTGAAAATTCCAAATAGAATTAGAACAGTTTAAATAACAGGATGATGCTCTTAATTAAACGAAAAAACGAAGTCTGGAATGTTGGACTCTTCATGCACTCAGCTGTCCATGCTTTAATCATGTAGCGAAGGGAAATAAAGCGTGCAATGAATGACAAAATAACCAAATAAAATTCATAAACGGCACAGTTGAGTGAATAGTGTATAAATGCGCCATTTGGGACACAACTATAATGACATTTCAGTAGTATGCTCATGAATCGAGTCAATAATAATAATAATAATAATAATTTTTTTTTTTTTTAAGAAAATGTGTGAATTCTTTTAAATGCAGTTTCTAATGGTGGTGAGGTCATCAATCCCCCTAAAACCGCACAGCAGGTGGAGAAGGAAGCGGATGAGGGACATCGGCTCTACATTCGCTCACACGGCTCATACTTTGTAGGTCAGTTAGATTGCTGCCCATTTAGGGGTCTCAGTCTGTATTTAGGTTTATGGACCTTAGTCAGGTTAGACACCATATTGACTTTAATGCAGGATAACATTATTTTAATGGTCCCTTTTAGACATTCTGTTGAATTGGAGTAACTCCATGTCAACTATCAGTCATTAGAGTATTAGTAGAGTCTGCTTAATACCACTTTATTTGGATGCTCCTCAACAGATATTATACTGACTATCAGTAACTTTACAAATACATGTCGACTTATTCTACTAACCCGAACTCTAATGAGAGCTAGTTGACATGTATAGGTGCAAAGTTACTTGTGTCTGTTAGGGAACCATCAAAATAAAGTGTAACGTATTGTGGATGAAAACGTGGTTGTGATGGATAGACTTAAACCTACAGTCTACTAATACTCTAATGAGAGCTAGTTGACATGTATAGGTGCAAAGTTACTTGTGTCTGTCAGGGAAGCATCAAAGTAAAGTGTGTGGATGAAAACATGGCTGTGATGGATAGACTTGCAGTCTTTACAGTGGCACACACTGTATAAAGTTCCTAGATCATGCCATTTTCACAACTCATAACTGTTTTTGTCTACTGAAAGTTTATTTTCAGAACGACGTTTCAGCAGCTGAACCGTGTATGTTGTTAAAATACAGTCCAAACCATTGAACACACTGTACTCCAGCCTTCAAAAATTAAATATGGTGCTACCCTGACTAAGGTCTATAACTTTGCATTTTAGTTGGTTTCATACTGAAGTCTTGAGCTCATTTTGCCATTGCTTCAGAAAACGATGCTAGATTGCATGTTTTGCAGGTGAGCGTTTGGACAGAAAGTACAATTGGAGTCGCTATGGGAGAGAAAGTAGGTTTGGTGTCCCGACGCCTCATCACAATGATGGGAGAAACGCCTCCAAGTCTCTCCACTGGCCCAGTGACTCGCTAATGTAAACTTATATTGCACATGCACATTAACAGAGAGATAGATATCTAAGTAAATAAAATCAGAAATTAATTGCATTTCCATTAGCTAAATCAGTATGCAGTAGTCAAAATATGAAGTGGATCAAAAAAGGTGATCAAAGTTGTCTTATAGACAAGAACGGGTATTGTTCAAAATTCATGTGTAACTTTGCTGAAAGGTTTTGATCCACTTTAAATGTTGACTACTGTATTTTGGGTAACAGTGTTGACAGTTTTACTATTGTGACAGCTATTATGAATGAATATTCAGTTTATAATGGCAATTCATATTTCATTTGAAATTTTCTAAATAAGCTCTAAATGACAAACTAATATGACAACGTTATCAGAAATGAACAATTAATTAATCTTCATGTCTTAAGGCACAACAGCGCAAAATTAACTTCGAAACGCTGCGACGACTTCAGAGAGAAGACTCAGCCACAAACAGGCAAAGTTCATGATCCGTAAGTCATGATTAAGAGCATTTTTGTTAAATACTAATGACATTTTCACAGTTTCTGCCACTGTGTAAATCATCTTTTCTGTCTGTGCATTAATTTATAGAATTGCGGAGACATTAAACGTTCCCAGTGATCACACATTCGGAGTCTTGATGAAACCTGACAGCTTTGGTAATTTGAATCGTCTGTCACATTTCTGTCAGAAATAAATTAGCAGCCATGTATTGTAGAGAATTTATGATTTATTCTTTCTTGGTGTGTGAAATACATCATTGTGGAATTTCAACTTGGACATTCCTGTAATCGGTACGAAACAGAGAGCGCTTTATGAATCTCTCAAAAACATTCATAGCCTATATTTAGGACATTTGAGAGGCTTCCACATGATCCGGGTACAGACGTACAGTCAAACCGAAATGTATTCAGACACCACCTACATTTCTCACATTATCACAGTTTATTCGCTTTATAGTTTAGAAAATAGTTATACAATATGACAAGAACTATCAAATCAGTTATCAAGAGTTATCAAATCAGTTGGTTTTGTCCATCCTTCTGTTAGACTCACACACATGAATTATGTTGAATATCTGTCAGCTGTTAAATTTAACTACACAATTAGATAATACCAGTTTAGCTCAAACTATTACCAAGCAATGCTTCATGTTGTTCAGTCTGTGTGTAAAAAGAGCATTAGCAATTACAGAAAAACACTGAAGAAAACATGATCAGCTCATAGTGTCGGAATCATTTTTGGTCCCAAATTTTTATACATTTTACTGGTAGTCGCTGTATGAAGAATTTTTGATTATATTATGTCACAGTTGAGCCTATTTTATTTTGCTATCCTCACTTACATAAATGAACTAGTGTCCAGCACCCACTAGGAAAAAATATAAAAATGAATATACGGTGTCTGGATAATTTTTGTTCTTGACCAGTCTCGAGAGATTCGTCCATCTATACAGTAGTTGCTGTTGTTTTTCCTCAGGTGTAGGTGACCTTCTGCATCAAACTCCACCTGGGAAGTACCTGAAAGGTAAAGACCGACAGCGGACGCTGGTCAGCGCTGTGCGCCAGCATCTCAAGAAGTCCAACTACCAGAACTTCAGCTCATTACTGAAAGCATTCAGATACTACGACAAGGTCAGAATGTAGTTATTAACCATTCATTTCTTGAGAAAAGCACTTATGGTAACACTTCACTTGTGTATAATGCATTATAAAGGTTTTCATTATGCATGTTACCAGTTGTCTTTGTCTCGTGCTGCAGAAGGGTCAAGGTAAAATCGATAAGGAGGATCTGAAAGATGTTTGCCAGCAGTTTAACATGATCATCAGTGACCCGGTGCTCGATGAGCTCATGGATTACTGTGATGCTGATAAAGACGGACTGATTGATTTCATGGAGTTCTCCAATTTTCTTAACTGGAAAGACAAAATGCCAATCAACAGGGTGGAGCAGAAAATTCTCACAGGAGGTGAATTTAAGTGCTCTTGCTCATCACCAGTGATAATGCTTAATAATGCATTATTATTAATTAGTGTAATTTATTTACAAGGTAAAGGAGTTTCTTCTAATATAATTGCACTAAATACTGTATTGACTACAATTCAGTATAAAACAATAGTGGATTTACCATCTAATTATAAAGTGAATTTGTATCCCTTAAAACTCATGTTTGATCACCAAAATTACATATTTAAACGCAAAAAAGTGATTCAACATTAAAATCTGTATTTTCACCACAGGGGTGCTTTAAAATGAATGTTTTTAATGTAATCTTAATACCGGTACTTTGGTCAACTCAAGAATAATTTATTTAGTTTTATATTATTTAATTGAAAGAATTAAAAGAGCAGTTTCATGTCTATCCTTGTATTGTTTAACTGGTAGAGATTGATATGGAATTTAGAAAGTAATAAGTAATGCAATCCTTTTTAAAGAGTAATTACAGTAATCTAATTACACTATCTAAGATGTAATTAGTAGCTAGCATTACTCTTTTTAGAGTAACTTGCCCTCCACTTCAAGTACACAATCTTGCATCTCTTTATGTTTTTATGATTAGTTTGTTTTATATAATGTTGTGATTAATCTAATGGTAATTGGTTTAAATATTTAAAGGAGACAACGAAACTGTTGAAACCGAGGGCTGGTTCACACACAGCACGTTTTTGCTGTTAAAAATGCGAGACGCAAGTCAGTGGAACGGAGAAAGAAAAAGTGCAAAAGTCTAGAGATGTATACAAAAAAAAGGAACTTCTTTTAAATTGAGAGTCGTGTTTTTCTAATCCCATGTCATGTGCGAGACCCTGAAAAAGATGCGAGACGCGAACGCGTGTGTGTTTACATCGAAAAACAATGGAAACGTAGGAACAGAAAAAACTTGTTCCGTGTAAATGTCCCATAAAACTGATGAAAAAGCATGCGTCAGATATTAATTTATGGCTTGTATCTTTCAGAGCGCATGGCCTGGTCAGCCCCGGCCCACATGCAGCGAGCCGACCTCCAGAAAGCCAGCGCCATCCAGCCTTTGATCAGACCTGAAGATCTGGAAGCTGTGGAGCTGGGAAACGCCAGGAAGACCCCGAAAACCCTGTCCAGACCCAGAAGTGTGCAGGACCGCTTCATCACCTCGTCCTCTCTCATCAATGCTGTCGTTGGTGGTTCTTCCCCTGCCAGTAAGTCTCACACTAAACCTTCAAATGTCTTTCAAACTGCACAAAACCTGTATAACCTCCAGGCTTTCTCAGGGTGTAATCAAGATGATCTTGGTTAATCCCATAAAGCCTACATTTCTAAGGCCTTAAATGATCAAACCTACACAATCTACTACATGCCCTCTGTCACCTTTAGCAAGTAAAAAGGACTTTTAGTATAATTGTAAAAACGTCCATCTTCGTGTCAGTTTGCTGTGAAATCTAAGAATAACTTTTATATTGTTAGTAATATTTAAAGATGAACACACTGGACTGAAGCAACTGAGGTTTACTTGATTATACATGGATCATATTCATCAAAAATGATCCATCAGGCTTTTGATGAGCGTGTATTTGTTTATCTCTCAATCATCATTGTATTGCATTGTATATATGTTTTAAAACTAAAGACTTTGGTCATAAAACTATGCATTTAAATATAATCTTACTAAGAAATATTATTGGCAGATATAGAGTGACAACTGATATTTATATGCATTTATGTCAGTAGTCTGCTATTCTGTTAAAAATATCTCATTAATTCATCTTATTTTTGGCCATATAAATATCAGCATCTGCACCAAATTACATATTTTTGCTCAGTTTGGGCTTTTTTCCCCACCTCGAGTATGAGCTCCATATTCTCATTATATCATAACCATAAAAGCCTGATGTATCAAATATGATACACAACATTTAGATTTTAAATATTTTGCCTAAAGGTTCAATTAACTCTTCGATTTAAAAAAATTTGGTGTTTCTGGCTATTATTTGAAATGTCAGGCTTTACATGGTTAAAATAGCACAACTAGAAAAAGAAAGTTAACGTAGTCTTGTACTAGTTTTCATCTGATTGCTTCTCATGAATAGATTATCACATATACGGAGTGCCATCAGTACGGACCGATCTACCCGCTCCTCGTATCAGACGCATCGGAGACAGGACGAACTACGGAGACGAATCGACAGCACGCGATCTGCTGCACCCCCCACTGCATTCCCTCTACGGGGTCCATGAGGAAGAGTTTTTAAGCCCTCGCACTAAAGACGAGGTGAGTTTTAGACCACTGTCATGTTACATTATGATTTAAAGGGGGTTTACAATGCCAAACAATGATTACAAACAGGTTAATATCAACACATTCATGCACATCATATAGATTGCACAGATTTTCCAAAAAGTGGGTCTCAACGTTGCTGAGGAGACATTTGAGGAAGCCTGGAAGTTGGTGTGCATGAGAGATCCTGTCGGTGACGTTTGTGTGGAGAGCTTTCGAAATGTTCTCAGTGAACTACAGGCTAATTAAAGTATTTTAAGTGGCCTTGAGCAGGGGTTTGTCTATTAATTTATAACGCACTGTTCAATAAAGACTTGCATTCAAATAAATGATCCTTAAAGAGCACCTATTAGGCTTTTCTACATGTTCAACTCTCTTTAGTGTGTAATGTTGCTGTTTGAGCATGAAAAAACTTTTTTTAAAAGAGTTATTCTCTATATCAGTGTCAGTGTTTCTGAACTCCATTGTAGTCTTGAGTTTCTTCCGGGAATGAACACGTCACAATATTCCTCATTATAATAATTCATACGCAGAATAAAGGGGCGGGGCCTGGTTGAGTTAGTTAGTAGTGTGTTAAACTGGTGGTTATGGAAACGGGCGGGACATTTCCCAAAACACTTGAATCGCTCGACCAATCACAGCACACTGATCCAGCCGACCAATCAGAGCACAGTGTGCTTTTCAGGAGGAGGGGCTTCATAGAGTCAGGAAGTAAACAGAGTTACTGACAGACTGGGAAGAGACGAGCCACAACAATGGAGAATAAGAGGAAAATAATCAACAATTAAGCAGGAAAACCTGTTCTAGTAGAGCCCAAACACAAAATCAAGACTTTGTGAAAAGGCATAATATGGCCTCTTTAACTTGGTTCAATTTCACAGTGCAAATGAATTGTGTGAAACAAACGTGCAAGGCTTTGTGACACTGTAATCCAAAATTTGCCTTTGTTCAGGCCATTTAGGAGAAAGTAGCGTTGAAAAAATGACAAGTAAGAGCAGGTGATACTTGTGTGCTTTTAAAGCTTCAGGTGCTTTTCAAGAGATCATTTTTGAGTTTTGTGATGAATGCAGAAACTGCAACAGGAAAAGTTTGAACATTAATCAGTTGGGACACTCTAAACTAGTAATAATTACTACTCCAGTGTTTAATTTGAAGCGGGTTCAGACCCTCATGACTTCCACAACTGCAGTAGTTTATTAGTTCAGATCCATTATTGGGTCAGCTGTAATTTCAGCCATGTTATTGGTTTAATTTAGTCTCTTGTCAAATGAAGCAAAGTGCTGCAACGGGCCTGACTGCAATAAGAAGTGCTCTCAATGTAGCGTAATAATAGCTCAGCTTAGTAATGAATTTTTGCCTCCCAGGATAACATTGAGTTTACTTAGAGGACATACGCTGCATTTAGATTGCTGTCAATTACCATTTTCTCCTAAAGGACTTTATCACACACAGCTGATAACGGGGAGTTTGGATAATGTGCTGTTATCTGTTATGAATAATGATGGTTATTTTCCACCTAGATATCAGTATTCATCTCTTGGACAAGTAAATCTCAATGTTAAAGTCAGCTGGAACCTCTTTACTAATTAATACACGGACGTCCTGCTCCTTTTCGTGATCCAATGCATTCTGCAAAATCAGGTCCTGACATGTGGACTATCACATGGAAATGCATCAGATTACAGAAGTAAAATGCGCTTTGAGCTGCATTTCATGTTGACTTTAATTGCACAAGCAAATATACAGTAGAGAGATGAATTCATAAGCCTTATTTGGCAACATCAATATAACACATGCATCAGAAATCTGAGTTAATGTTCAGTACAACAAACTGATTAATAATACCAGCAGAGTCCCTAATCCATGATAAAAGCCTAGAGGAGTGCAAAATAGCTTTGTAAAGCACATTAATGCTTTTATTTTCTTTTGTTCAGTTCACTTGTAGTTGAAGCCAGCGTGATTAATTGCCTAATATGGTATTAACATATTTATTTCAATTGAAACAGGAGGTATGATATCCACTGTTAATCATATTATGACTTGTTTGCACACATGTGACAAAACACCCACGCAAGTTGAACAGAACAATCCATTTCTGCCTACAAAAATTATAATAATCCCACAGCCATATTTCTAAATGATTTAATGAATTTCAGTCAATGATAATTCGATGACTCCCTGTAAAGCCATGAATGCATAAACAATGACATGCCATAAAAGAGAAATAGGATGACATCCACGCATGGGTGAGAACATATTTCTGTCAGTTTAACAAAGGATTTATTTTAATATCTAAATTAGGTGATAATTAGTCTCAACAACCATCTGTGGTTCTGTGTGATCCGAACGTATCAAATATCATAATTGGGGCTGTTTATCTTGTTGGAAATCTTCATTTGTGGCACACTTGATCTGAAAGTGACTTTTCATACTGTTTTATAATCTCTGCTTATAATGGAAGTGCATTAGACCAAGATTTGACAGAAATATTTTGGAAACTCACTGTAACAAACTTAGCTAACAATATCGACTAAAAATCTAGTTTTTTTCTCTAGATTTTAAATTGTATAATTTAATTGTAAATAACATTTATGTAGGTGAATCTCATGGAAACTTGCAAATGCAAGTTATCAAAATCCAAAGGAATTTTTTTTTTTGCATGAAGTAAACTAAGCCTGTTTTAAATTGTGACATTTATGACAATAAAGCACATCTTCTCTCATTCCCATTGTATGAGTTTAATTTACACTGATTTTTAATTGAGAAGTAAAATCTTTGCATCCAGACAGATAATTCTCATTGTATTCCAGTAATAACTAGATGTTGTCCACATTACAGTCAACCAGGTTGTGAAACTTGCTTATTTGTTAAGAAAATGCAGAACATCTTTATAGGTTTCATTATCTATGCAATATAATTTCAATGCTGTTCTAATTTCACTAACTAATATTTTTTCAAACCAAACAAATCCCTTAACAACATAAAAATGACACGGCAGAATGAACGGTTATAATGGGTTCTTTTATTGAATAAACGGATGCTACATGAGAACAGGACAGTGATGGATGTTGAGTGATTCTTTGACCTTATTTACACCTGGTATTAAGATCAGTTTTAGATGATTCGATCGCAAGTGGTCAGTGCTACAGTACATAAAGGACAGGTGTAAATGTGGCCTAAAACATGTTGCGATCCATTCACCTGAGTCACATTTGAACAGTGATTTTGTGAACCACTGACTCAGCTGTCAATCAACCAGTGCACTACATTAAGGGTTTTAATCTTTGGGTTTTTAAAATGCAATCATAATTGTTCATCAGAGATCATGAGACATGTTACTAACAGGTGTAAACATGGATGTGTCTCACCTGAACACTGAGATGGACGTTAACATAAGGTGTAAATAAGGTCTTTGCTGTTGTCCGGTGAAGTCAATGATGTTGTCCAGCAAGTCTTGCTTTTTTTTTTTTACTCCAGTTGCTTCCAGTGCCATATCCGCGTCACCGTCCAATCTGAATCAACTCCAGCATTCATCTCAAGATGAAACCTTCAACAAACACATCGTTATAAGCTGTTAACATTTCTTTAGAGACTAGAAAATTGCTTGAATGTACACCTTTATTTGCTTTTGAAATGCAGGATAGGGATTTTAAAAATTCAAAATCATTCAAATTATGACCCAGAATGTTTTCTGAACCCTTTCGACTGAATCGACTCACGAAGAATGATTCACTTACGAATCGGATCTCTCTATCTATGGCTTGTGGGCAAATTTTACGGTACACAAGCAATATCTAGCATATGAAATATGTTAAAGCAGAGCATAACTATAACAATATATGTTCTGTATAGAAATGTGCATTACTATTATAACAAGCGACTAACAACCGGATATTTTGTTGATCTACATTTAATAAATGCCATGTTGTTGCACCTGATAAGCTCATGTGGTGAAAAAAGGCAAGTATAGATTTATAATATTCACATCATTTTGATATTGCATTCCTGCTGTAATTCAATGGAAAATCTGAGAAACTTGATATATCATGATATATATATATATATTTTTTTTTTTTAAAAACTCAAATAATCACACAATGGAAAAAAGCTTTGGTGCAAAAAAAAAAAACGTGTCACATCAGACCCACACTAGGGCGATCTGAAGTATGACACTTTCACAAAGTTAACTTAGAAACAGCACTCGCTGAGCGACAGCCGAGTAAAACGTGCTAATGTGACAGATGGAAAGATGTTTTGAGACACGAGAGAAAAAGAGGAGTGTGCAAACAGCTGAGAGCGAACCTATTAGCATCTATATATCCATCAAAGCACTGCGGAAAACAAATGTCTGTCATAATGGAGAAATCCATTAAGTACATTTAAGATCATTTGAAGCTGTGCTGGCATTCATCAGTCAGACTTATGGTTGTGTGCCGTTTACGTCAACGATCACCCAAATCTGTGTCTGTGGGGAGAATCTGTCACGCGAGGTGCAAGTTTACAAGAGCGCTTGACTTCTAATTATGTTTTGAGTGTGACTCTTTCAAAGAGAAGTATATGAAATTTACCCTAGAGTGCCAAACATACAGTCGCTCCATGGTGGCAATTATGCTGTGAAAAAAATATATACTAAAATGTATTTGAAGTACATTTATGTGATGCTAGGTATACTACAAATACATTTACATATGTATGTGCTTAATAAAAAATACCCTGCAATAACTGTACTTTTGGTATACTTAAAGTCTGCTAAATTGGAACTATTATTTTTTACTTCAGCACGATTTCTGGATAACTAAAGTGCATTAAGTTCAACTAAAGATATACTTAAGTGTATTTGATTGTTCTAAAGTATACGAAGATACACTTTAAATATATGGCATTTATAGACTGATATTATACAGAGATCATACAATCCTTATTAATAGTAATGATATTAAAACATGTTAAGCATAATATTAAGAAATTTGCAGTGTGCAATAAAGAAACACTCCAAATCAAGTTTAATTATAATTTTATATCATTAAGTGAAATGTCAATAAATGTTAATAGATTTGAAGTATACTTAATATGAAATAAATGTATTTTAAATAGATTTTGGTATAGTTTTTTTTTTGTACTAGGGTAAACATAAAGAAACAAGGACATCTGAAATCTACATAGTGTGAATCTTATAAAAACAAGGCCAGGTCACATTCATTTCAGCCCAAAATCAGAAAGAAAGAAAGATTTTTTTTTAGGGAAAATAAAGACCAACATTGTTAAATATATTATAAAATAACAAATAAATTGTAATATATATATATATATTTTTATATTTGTATTTTAATTGTATTCTTTCTTTTTATTGAATTATTTTTAGTTATATAACAATATTATGTAATTAAATATAAATTACAATTGAATATTTTCCTCAACATCAGCTCTTAGACGCATTCTGGCACACTTACTCGTACACAGCTGTGATGATCTTCTTTTGAGGGCCCTCTTCTCCAGTTAAATCCATCTTGAAGATTCGTGTGCTGTCGGGGTCCTCGGGTACGTCTGCGCTGGACAGGTACCAAAGCCTCATCGTGATGTAAACAAACTTACTGCCTATAGGAGAGCCAGAGATGTTCAACACCACAGTCTGAATCCACGGCTCGTCCACCAGGGTCATTCGCCCATACCACCACTGACACATATTTCATATTCTTGATGCTGCTTTGTTTGTTAGGATGACAAAAAGTTTTAAAAGTTACATTATAGGCTGATCTGTCTCAGCGGTCTAACAGCGCTCGCAATGTCAAAATCACTGAGATGGCCAATCAGATCAGAGGGCGGGGCTTGCTGTTCACAGTCAAGTCACCTTTATTTATACAGCGCTTTTACAATACAGATTATTTCAAAGCAGCTTTACAGAGATATCAGGAAAATAATGCAACAAAGTTTGTTTCGAGTGCGAATTCCAATGCAATGGTTTAGTTTTAATAGTGAAAAAGTAGCTTGACATTTAATATTTGACAGCTGCTTATGACAGAAATATCTAGTGATGCAAACCACTGAACTTTTTTTATGAAATGTCACCGATTTGAATTGAAAATATGCTATTATTTACATGATTCATGTAATTCACAACTGAATGTGATGAGAAGCGTTCTGCCTTTATTGCATATTAGATATACGAATAAGAGGGAATTTGTGCATATTTTAAAATAAAATATTATTTATAAATAGTTGAATGACCTCATAACTATAATAGACTTTGAGAAATTTTACCATTCTTATTTATTTTCCCTCAATGTTCAAGACAGGGTTACAGCCTTGCATTTTCATGTCTCTATATGTTCATATATTGGGAAACACAGTATCATAATTAAACGAGTTTGGTGAATTGTAAATGATTTTACTACTAACATCTAACACAATCAGTTTTTTAACTTTTTTTCTAATCAAATATTTCAAACAAAAGGTGTCATTGTGAATATTGTGTAATCTGTGATCAATTCTGTTTTTCTTTATTACCCAATATCACTTTCCCTCAAGTTCTTTTTTTGTAATCTCTCTTTAACAAAAGCCAGTTCTTAATGACATCATAATCATCCAGGAAGTGACATCACTTTGGCAGGAAAGCAACAGCACAAACTTCAGTATTAGCAATGGATTTTATATTTATATAAGTTGGATTGTGTAACTCTGATTCATTCCATCCTGTCTGACAGAATTACAAAAAAAAAAAATCATCAAATACTTCAAGCATCAAAATAATCATTTAAAAAAATTTAACTTTATATTCTCAAATGGTTCAGTTTAAAATCTATATTTACATCCTGTTCATTTTCATTTGCTTTAACCAGAACATATTTATGAAAATCTGCAAGACTAGTTCATAGAAAGTTATGAAACACGCATATTGATAATTTTTAACGAGCAGAATGAAGAGAGTAAGACTCACCTGTTTGGTCAAAGAATATGGAAACATCCTCAGGCAGCAGAAATATAATATCATCAAGGGAAATTGCAAGATGTCTTTTTTGGGCCTCTGAGAGACTTGTACATTTCTTTCTGACACTTTCAATAGCCTGTAAACAAAACATGGTTTTATAGGCCTTACATGAGTTAAAGGAACACTCCACTTTTTTTGCTCAATTTCCAACTCTGCAAGCGTTAAAACCGTTTTCGAATCCATTCAGCCGATCTCCGGGTCTGGCGCTAGCACTTCTAGCCTAGCTTAGCATAGATCATTGAATCTGATTAGACCGTTAGCATCTCGTTCAAAAAAATGACCAAAGAGTTTCAATATTTTTCCTATTTAAAACTTGCCTCTTCTGTAGTTACATCGTGAACTAAGACCGACGGAAAATGAAAAGTTGCGATTTTCTAGGACAATATGGCTAGGAACTAGGGGAGCGCGGGGCACAACCTAACGCGGGGTTAAATGTAACACGGACGTTTTACATAGTTAGTCAGGATCAAGCCGGTTGTGTTTCTGCTCTTTTTCTCTCGCTGCCAAAAGACGCTCTCCCGTGAAATTGTGGAAAGTTTTGATAAGATTTTGTGAAGATACTGGACAAAGAGTGTTTTGACACCATGCAAGTACATTTTTTCGTCATACGTTTTTTTTTTCAGTTTCTGAGTTGAGTGTGTACGTCACCAAATCTAACTTCATATTACCTTAATCACTGTCTTGTTGGCTAAAACACAGCACCGTTTTGAAACATGTCAGCAACTCCTAGCAACTGTTAGCTAGGCTTAAAATATTTTTTACACAGCGGGGTTAGTTGTAGCTCAGTGTTACAACTAAACCGCCAAGTGTACAATGATAATCAAATGAAAACGGGCAGGGAGTCACACAACTTTTCAGGTTTGAGTATTTATTTATATATTTAACTTAGTTTGACTTTCACACACAATGTTGGAATTTTCTTTTTTTTTGTACAATTTTGTTAACTATGCATAGATCACTTGTTTACTAAAAATATTGCCTGTTTTTAATGCAATAAACCCTTTAAAATTTGATTTTAAGCTTGTTTTTATTATTATTACTGTTATTATTATTAATAATAATAATTTTGCATGCAGCTGCCACACACAAATATAATTCAATTGCAATTACAATATTTGATGATTTTATTTAAGTAATCTTTTGCAAAACCGTGCAGCCCTTTTCCTCTCCATGATATTGATCCATAATAGAAGGATGATTGGATGAGGGATGGATGTATGGATATCTATCTATACATAAACACAAACAATATCAAACTATACAGATACAAAATTACTGAATTGTGTCTTACACAAGTGTTATAACTAACCCCTCTGTCTGTTACAGTTAACCCCGCATATGGGGTAAGTTGTAACATTTGCAATTCTGTCACTTTCAGTGCAACTGTAAGAAAACGGTAGGTCCTAGAAAAAAACTTTAAGTGTCCATTTGTAGCGGAGATGTGTATGTTGCTTGTGTAAAAAAAAGATGAATCTAACTTAATAATTTTTTAAATAATTGAGCCAAAAATAAAATGTGTTAGGTTGTGCCCCGCTCTCCCCTATACTCTCATTCCTGCGTAATAATCAAGGAGCTTTGCTGCAGTGCCATGGGTACCAGTACCAGTATCCGTGGGTCTTAGTACACGATGTAACTACAGAAGAGGCAAGTTTTAAATAGGAAAAATATCGAAACTCTTTGGTCATTTTTTTGAGAGAGATGCTAACGGTCTAATCAGATTCAATGATCTATGCTAAGCTATGCTAAAAGTGCTAGCGCCAGACCCGGAGATCGGCTGAATGGATTCGAAAACGGTAAAACTCGACTGTTTGACTCTAGGGGAGCTGGAAAATGAGCCTATTTCCAAAAAACGTGGAGTGTTCCTTTAAGATGTTTGGCAAATCAGTCATTTATTTAGAGTAATGAACAAACCTCTCTGGACATCACACTTCTCAGCTCCTCAAACCTGCCCGTGGACAGCAGAGCAGACACATGCACCACTGCCTGCAGAGACACAAACATGTAGCGTATGCAACACTTCATTTTACAGCGTCATTGATACATGTAGTTAACTACTGTGAATTATGCATAATTACATACAACCAACACCCTAACCTTAAAGTAAGTACATGTAGTTGATTATTATTACTCAGAACTTACATGTATAATTACACTGTAACATGGAAATCTTAAAATAAAAGAGTTACACTTTATTTTAAGGTGCCATTGTTACAGTGTAATTATATTTAAGTACTGACTAATATTAAGCTACTACATAGGGTAGGATTAGGATTTGGTTGAGGGTTAGTTGCATGTAATTATGCATCATTTAGGCCTACCGTTATTACTATGGTATTTACATGTAACAAGTAAAATAGAGTTACCAAATAAAGTGTACATTTAATTTCTAAACTTTTTTTTTGTTCTGAGATGCCATTTACTGTCATTAAATAGCATTATTTATATTTGTTTGTTTTTTGCCAAATGCTCTCTAATTCCATTATCTGTGTTATTTAAGTATCATGGAGATACTATTATGATTTTTTTTCATATTCTAATTTAAATTAGTTTTTAATTACTGGTTTAATTTAAGTGTTGTATTGTTTTTTTTTTATTGTTTTTAAAAGTTAAACTAAATGAATATGAGAAATTTTGCCTTAGCAACTAGCTGAAATAAAATAGTTTTATTTTTATATTTTAATTACGTTGTATTTTTGTAAAAATAAAATTACATTGTTTATTTACGTTATTTTATTTGTATTAATATATATATATATATATATATATATATATATATATATATATATATATATATATAAATTTGTTAATTTGTTTAATGATTTTTTTTTTGTCTGTGTGGCTTCACAGACAGGGCTTAGATTAAGACAGGATTAGGCCTAAGTTCAATTAGGACAATTAAGTAATTTTTATAAACTTGCCTTAGAAAAAAAACCCAGTACTGGTGTGAATCTTGAGACAAAACAATGCCACTGACATATTTTTAGATATATCGGTGCAAGACACGTTGCTTTTAGTTAAAACAGCTCAAACATGCATTTTAGTCTGAGACTATTTTAAGCCTTGTCTGGGTAAGATTTTAAGGATTTGTCCTTCATGAGACACTTTTGACCAACCTGTTTCACACCGCTGTCGAACTCCACATTGAACTTCAAGCCAAAATACAGTTCAATTAAAAGCAAGATGCACTTATTCCTGATCCACGTGATGGGATCCGGGCTCCCCACCACTGTGATGCCAGGATGCTCACTGTCCTCAGAGTACCTGTCTGCATCTTTACTATAGTGTCTGTATTGCGCAGACGGGCTGCGCAGGTGATGCCATGCGCGCTCTGGAGAAACTGCGCAGCTGGCATGGGGGCGCGCGCGCTGATGCCACCAGGGTTTACAATGGGTCTCGTGTTGTTTAGTAGACAGAGGATTCCTCTTCCAGGAACAGGCCAGGGGACGAAGCAGACCCGTGAGTCGTAGCATCAATGACGCCTTTTTCATTTGAAATTGCGCAAAGCAGATCTGGTCATTGTAAAGCTCGTGAATGATAGACTCCCCGACCCGTCCTCAGTGTCTCTTCCGGCACACTTATGAAACTAACCCACTATGTACCCACAATGCTTCTGGTTTCTCAGCACTTGTGTCATCTCTCCAGTAGATGGAGGCACAGACCTGTGTTTCCCATGTGTCACCCATGACGCACAGACACAGACGCTGGATGATGATGATGATGATGATGATGATGATGATGATGATGATGGATGGCATTCTTAAACTCCTCACAATGTAAGTGGCATTTTTTATGATAAAGTTGTAAATATAAATATACATTGCACGGTTTCTTTATTGGGATACGTTTAATGTGAATTTCCACACTTGTTGGTCAAAATGTCTCATACTTTTATTCACCTAAATCGTCTCAATCTAACGCATATGACGTTATTTTAACATTTAAAAAGTCCTTGCATTATTTGACTATATTTGTGCGCAAATCTGTTTTCTTCACTAACTTTTCCTGCATGATTTTGCTCAGTGTCTCGTTTAGTGCATGTGTGAAGTCAGTTTACCTCAGTTTAATTCGACAACCAGAAAATAACACTTTTTTTGTTCGTTCAGAACAGTGTTATCGACACCGGGGCTAATTGTCACACAGTTGATATTACTACGACACGTTATTTTCTGCATAGACACAAAGTATGTCACTTTAAATCCTTAATACATTAAAAAACGACGACTGAACATTTCTACCCTTATCAGTACACATGTTGATGGGGCATGTTGTCACGGAATAGAATGGGGTAAGTTGTGACAATGCAAGCTCAAATTAAACAACCCATTATAGGCTCTTTAACTAAACTGAAATAGTAAAAAATTATTAAACACAAAACTACCAAAACTTTTTTTTATGCATGTATTTCTAGCATTTCAAACAACCTGAAAACCCAGTTCAGTCTGTTGGTGTGGTTTTATTTTATTAAAGTGATAGTTCACCCAAAAATTAACATTTAAACCTCAAGTTGTTCCAATCCTGTTTACATTTATTTCTTTTGTAACATGTGTGAATATACACATGTGAATATGTGTCTATATTGTTATATGCATATGCATGGTTATTTTCAGCATTTTTTCCACTACTTTGAAAATTACTATTTTATTCTGCATTCTGGTTGGATGTCAACTGCATTTCATTGGCTTTGCATTCATTTTGTATTGATCAATTGAATTGAACTGAACAAATAGGAAGATATTTTGACATTTGACTTACATAGCATGTGGGAAAAAATACTGTGGAAGTCAATGGGGACCAGAAACCGTTTGTTTACTGACATTCTTCAAAATACCCTCCTTTGCATTCAGCAGAACAAATACATTTAAACAGGTTTGGAACAACTTGTGGCTAAATACATTTTTGGTTAACTATCCCTTTAGCAACAGCTATATGGATTCACACTTTTGACCTAGACTGTCTGCTTATGAAACAGGTATTTGTATATCTGGACCTTGGGACAATTTGCCCCGGTCATTTAACCTTGTAAACTTTTAATTAGTATGAAAACAATGTATATACAGAACTATATGATGAATGTACTAGTGAATGAAGAGAGATTTGAGCAGGTTAGGAAAGTGTTCCTGTTGAATCATATCATGCAAATGAGTGACACAGGTGGGCAAACCGCTTTAAAACGCTCTCGAAGCTAGTGGCATCACCCAAACACACCTCACAGGTGCACAACATCATTGTTTCAGAAGCTTAAATGTGATCAGCAGAGCAAAACATCATTAAATTCCTGCTGTTTCCACTGATTACAGGTCATAAGCTTTTGTATTTGTCTGCTATCTGTGTTTTCTTTTGAAAATGATGATTATTCATTCAGAGTTGAGGCAAAAAAACCAAGACTACAGACACCTGCACGAATTACCCGCCCCTCCAAATTCGTGACTATTTTTATTGATAAATAATTGCTATTGCAGCTCATCATTATTGAATTTGTGCTCAGATATGGAAACCTTTCTAAGATGTATTATAGTAATTATCTCTGTCAGTCTGAAATGCTTTTACATCTGTGGCTTGAATGAACAGAATAATAAAAATCTTGCAGCAGTTCCGATTTCAATTAATTACTTCGCCAGAGTGATTACAAAAACTTTAGGTCGTGATTTAATAGCGGAAAGAAACTCTGAGAGCCCTCAGTCATAAATAACAAAGATGAAGTTTTATTCACTCATAACCTTTGCATGCTTTTTTTTTCTAATTTTGTGAGTTCATGCCCCACTTATTATATGGATTTTATTTTGGACTTGCGAGACAAAAATGATGTGTCGATGGCAGTGAACAAAGAGCAAATGATAAATTAAAAAAGACTTAATTGAAAAGCCTAAATTTTCCACTATATGACAATCCTCGCATTAGTTTGCATATTAACATTCAGCATGGTTATTTTTGTATTATAACTCAAGATATGGTATTGTCGTGCTGTTATCTTACAAAAGCATTTTTATTGAAAATAAGCTGGCAGAGCATGTATGAAGATGTTACCATGGTATACGAGTGACACAGATGAACTGTAACTTTGACGCTGGATAATGACAAAATCAGTGCAAATGTCAAAATAATAGTTTCTGATTTTTTTCTCTCAACGGATTATTTTTTTCTTGTTTTTGCATCCATGCATAAATTAAAAAATCTGCTGAAATTTATTATTCATCTGAGATGTGATTAATATGCAAAATTATGCAAATTAAGATGCAATTAGGCTCCAATTCTCTAGTGGAATTTTCCATTATAATTTAATACAAAGTAACAGAGTAATTGGTGTCACGTGTAATTACGGTTACTCAAGTGTACTTTCAGGCATGCAAATGATGCGCTATATGTTGGTTATCCGATGCAAATGTGATGCTTTAACAAGTTGGGAACGGCAAATGTGCGATTGCACAACTGCAACCAAAAAACACTGCATTTACCTAGTATTTAATGCATGGTGTCTGTGATACACTTTTAATGTAGATGGGTAGCGGAGATGAAATACTTTTGGAAAGTTGACATGTCCTGCTGTTCTTCAGCTAAAGCTATTTTAATTCTTTTATTATTTGAATTATGACCTCAGCTTTTATGACCTCGTATTAATTTGGGAGCCTACATGGAATACTTGGACTTCCAAAGGACAATTTAAAATGAAGCATTGACGAGACATGCATCTAAAACCTGCAACAAATTGCACGAAGCACCCATGTATAAGTGTCAAATTTGCAGGTCCGAGTGACAAAGCCAAGAAAGAGAAATAATTCCCCAAACTTTCCAGGGCGATTAACGCTGCGCTTCTCGAGTGCCTTCGAGATCAGCTCCTTCCTGGGAGGTAAATTGATTTTGAATTGTTACATGGCTGGTTACATGACTTGCTTGACATCTAGCCCAATGACATTATAACACAGATGCTCGCTTCATTGAGCTATGCCTTTCTTTTCTCCCTGTATATCCTCTCTCCCTCTCCTCTTCCCGATCAGCGCTCCGAACAAAGACACGGGTTTCTCCTCCGCCTCCGCTCCGTCCCCCTGCCCGCACAACTCTCTCAAAGAACATAATCCCTCAACAAAAATCCACGCACAAAGGAAACTTGAGCTCAATCCTATAACGCACAGCCGTGGCAGACAATACCCCCCTCCCACCAGCCCATCCGTGCCTCTTCAGGAACGCTAAATGCCCTGTGGCACAAAATCAGTCTTGATCCCTCCCAGCCCGGCTGATTAGAGGCGTCCCGCTCTGGGTTTGGCCCATTAGCGCATGGCACACGGCACGGGCGGCCCACTGAACGCTCCCGTCCTCCAGGGCCTGTTCTCATCCGCTGGTGACTGATTGATGAAAGTGTGTATAGACATGATGTTTCTCTCAGAAGTGAAGGTTCTGTCCGAGCCCCGCCACAGCAGCAGTGCGAGGTCTCAGGAGGATGAAAGTTCAAATCCCAAATCCCCTCCACAACTTTCCCATCTGCTTTACATCTTGATTGTGATTGCAAGTGTAAAAATCAGGCGTATTCTGTTGATTTCATCAAATTGACATGATCTAATTGGTTAAAGATTAGGTTGCATTGGAAATTTACACCTTATGTTTTCATTGCTTTCAAGCTGTTAATTTATGTTTTAGTTCAAAATAGTTTTTTCGGTCAAGATAAAGTATAATGCATTTATATATATATATATATATATATATATATATATATATATAGCTAAAAAAGCATAATGTTGTTTTGGTGGTAAAAAAAAAGGCAGGGGAAGTACAAATCCACTCCAGCTGCAAAAATCCTTATTGTTGAGCTCTATTTGTTTCTTTGGAGAATTTTTGTCTGAAATGTTATTGTTATTGTGGAAGCTTGTTTCCGCCACAGAACAAAAAAAAAAAAATGCAATTGCGACTTTTTTTTAATCTCATATTTCTGACTTTTTTTTCCCTCACAATTGTGAGCTATAAAGTCCAAATTATTAAAATATGAACTCGCAATTCTAAGTAAGAAAAAAAAGTCAGCTCGCATTTCTGAGAAAACATATCAGAATTGTAACTTTATTTCTCAGGATTGACTATATCTCTGATTTTATAATTCGCAATTGCAAGAGATAAAAAGTTACAGTTTTTTATTTTTTATTCTGTGGCGGAAACAAGCTTTCATAGCATACAGAATAGAAGATGTCACTAAAAAGCATACATTTGCAGAATTTTGCTGTGGTGAGGCCAGTGGAAAAATTAGTAGGTCAAGTACAAACCCGCAGGTCAGCAGCGTTTTTTTAAAACTCTCTATATAGTTCTTTGGAGAATACAAAAAAAAACATCATGATGTTTCATTGTAGTTTCTTTAGATCTTTTCTACAGAAATGCCTTTTGTGTGTGTGTGTGTGTGTGGGTTGGTTTATGTGATTTATGAGGACACAAATTTGTATAATGACATGTGTATTACACTGGTATTACAACTTATAGGTGGTTTATGAGGACATTTCAAAAGTCCTCATAATTCAAATAGCTTAAAAAACATAAAAAACAATGTTTTATTAAAAATGTAAAAATGCAGAATGTCTCCTGTGATGGGTAGGTTTAGGGATGGGGCAGTGTAAGGGGATATACAGTTTGTACAGTATAAAAACCATTACGCCTATGAAGAGTCCTCATAATGCTGTTGCACCAACATGTGTGTGTGTGTGTGTGTGTATTATCTAAATGTTCTTTTATGACATCGTGCTTTGCATTTAAGTTTATTATTCCGGCTTGAAGTTTTAGAAATTTGTGTTTTTATGAGCTAGCGATGACCTTCTCTTATCCATTCCAAGCATATTGGATTTCCTTTGCTAACGAAATGCATTTGTAGGCCAGTAAACAAAGCTGCAGTGATGATCTCATTTTCAAGTCAGGTGTTCAGAGGTGACTTGAAACCGTCTGTCAGAAATATGGGGATTGAGGTAAGGTGCAACAAAAGATGCACGGCAGGAACTTGAACTGGGTTTGTGGCATCAGCATTGTGTACAATGATATAGGGCGATGCACGTTGTGTTTCTTGCATGTGGCAGTTTAATAATAGCACCCCAGCTTCCAAGATGCAGAATAATGCTGCTACCTGAATCTCAGCCAAGCGTTTTTAATGCGTCCCTTAGCTTCAGCTTTGGGCACACGAGTTCGCAGTGGGGGAGCGTGGGTGAGGCCGATGTAATCTCGTGTTCGAAGCGTAAATGTTCAGCCCGGGTCGTCTGTGTGGTCTTTCTCTCTCGGTGTATTCGCAGAATGGCAGTCGAACGCAGCCCGTGTGAAGATTACATCGACGACAAACGCGGCTTGCAGAAACTAGGCCACGCTCTGATGTGTTTCAAGGTGAAGAACCTCACCTGTGATATCACCGATAGGGAACGAGCAATGCATACGTCTCATGTCAGCACGTGCCTTCAGAAAAGATGTTGCATAATTTGGAAAATGTGGCTTGCTAACGTGCCTCATAACGAGTTACGCTAGTAATATTTAATGTTAATCTTAGTTTAATATGCAAAGACAGTAATTGAGCATCCTGACGCTGAACCGTTGAGTGAGTTTGGGATGGAAATGTTTGGGAAACCTGTTTGAAAACAGTCAGCAGTCACAGTAATGACGTTTTAAACTCACAGGAATGCTACAGGATGTGATGCATAACAATAAATTCATAAATGTAAAAGTATACTTTCTGCTATATGAATTACAGGTCACCGGTATGCAGCAAAAAGACACTCCCTTTCCAGCAGTCGTGTCCATGTGAATGGAAGTGGATGGAGGTGCATCTGATGGTAACGTGCTTGTTATTGCACTTCTTTAAGCACAATCTTTTCAGACTTTGTTCCGATCAAACGCTTGAACAATAACAAAGTGCCCATGTGTCCCAAAAGAACTACATTTCAATTGTGTGTAGTGTTCGACTGTGGAGAAGAAGCGACTGCTAAATGGCAATTAACAACAAAAAGCGCTCTAGAGAGTAAAACAATCTTTTTCCTTCTTTTCTCTTTCTGTTTTTTTGATTGTTGGTTTGAATTAACACCCGAATAAGTGAATCACAAAGACTGACAGTTGTGTTTCTGGCTCAGCTTCTCGGCTTTTTGCTTCTATGGAAGTACACAAACATGAAACAGACATTATTTGAAATATTTACTCAGCAGATGTGTTTTCTCTCTTTCTTTTTTAAAAAAAAAAAGGAATAGGAGAAAAAAATCCATCACGGAATAGGAAACGGGGTTGGGAATAAACGCAGTAATTTGGTTCTTCTCTTCATGGATTACTGTCACTCACCATCAGCCGCTGTGTGCGCTTGCCAGTCCTGTTTGCGATTTCTGGGCTTGTGCTGTACCTTGAAATATTTGCCAAATGGATTTTATAGAGGCTGTAATTAAATTTAGTCCACCTTCACATGGTTTAGGAGGGCAGAGGCAGACTCTCTCCTGTGAGTGGGTTTTCCTGGTGTTCTCAAACACTTCACATCCAGATTAACACTGAGATTTTGTGATATGTTTAGAAATATTTTAAAGGAATTCAACAATGCCAATATAATTTACAATGACAATAGAAATATAAAAGCATAAAATGAGCTGTATAAATTTAGCCTAAAGTAACCTATTAGAATGATGATGCATATTCGTGAAATAATATTTTTATTAACTTCACCTCTATTTCCAGTTCTGTTCTTACACATCATCTTTCTTTTTTATATGAAACACAGAAGATGTTGTGAAAACATATTATCAGTAACACTTTACAACAAGGTTTCATTTGTTAACATAAATGAGCAAAACTTCTACTTCTACTTTACATTTACTAATACATAATTAAAATCCAAAGTTGTATCTGTTAACATTAGTTAATGGACTGTGAACTAATATAAAATATATATATAAACTCAGTTTTATAGAATGCAAATGCCTGTAAGTGATTGTGCATCCGTACATGGAAAGAAAAATCCTCACTGTATTCTTATTTTGCAGGATTGTAATCCCTAACCCGGCTTAGGTGTGTATTAGGGGTGTAACGGTACACACACACGGCGATTCGGGTCGTACCTCGGTATTGAAAACGTAACACAAAATTGCTTCTTTATTTTCTTTAAAATAAATAAATAAATGTTTTTTTTTTTTTTACAAAAGTATTTTAAATAAATTATATTATAATTAAAATGTTCTAAAGGATAAAAAAATCTATTTTAGCTAATGCTGTAAACTATATGTGGAGCCCTTAATTACTCATTACTATAATATTTAAGGTTACAGTTAACAAGAGCCTAAATTATTGAATTCAGTTGCTTTATTTTTAGATATAATAATCAACACTCAAATAAAAAAAAAGTACTGTAAATTGCACATAAGGCAGGTTTTGCATTGACTTCTAAATCTAATTATAAAGTTAATTTTCTACTCCAATTCATTTTTGAAATATAATCATTTACACAGTGGCTGTCATAAGTTGTGTTCACGTCAAATTGATTTAAACATATACTACATAGTCAAGACATTACTAACAGGTTAGGTACATATAACAAATAGGCTAACATTTACATGTAAAGATTTAGCAGACGCTTTATCCAAAGTGACTCACAAATGAAGATATAATATAATATAGTGCATATACGAAATGGTTGTTCTATAGCGAACTAACCTGCTGTTGACACTTAATGTCTGAGGTAAATGTAATGCTGCGTGAGATATTATTTTCAAGCTGTTTTATTGATATCTTTCCGCAGTTGAAACACTGGTTGAGAGATGTAAACATATCGATGGATCATCTCTTCTTCTGCGCTTTTTACTGTTAGCAAACAGCATTGCATTCCCGCGCGCCCCCTTCTGGATTGGAGTGTGAATCGCCGGTGATTGAATGTATTCATAGAGAGTCTGAGCCCCCCCCCCCCTCCGCTTCCGGCTCATGGGACCTTATTTCGGAAAAAATATGTATGGTAGTCAATGGCGAGAGACAACTTATCTTTTTATTCCGTCTGAACTGTGCCCTGAATTACACATATGATGTTTGTCAATTTAAAAGATAGTTATGAAAGTCAAGAAAGTTGCAGTTTGTCATAAAACAGAAGAGTAACATTTAGTTTTATGTGAAAATCGCTCAATGAACTACATCTATCGTCTCGCACTATGTACGTCACCAACATGTTGCTCGTATGTGTGCAGTCTGGTACAAAACACACAGGCATGACGGCGTAACGGTACGATTATAATGTAAAGACTATAGAAAAAATGACAGAGTTAGCTTCAGTAACGTTAGCTTCAGTAACGTTAGCTTCAGTAAAGTTAGCTTCAGTAAAGTTAGCTTCAGTAAAGTTAGCTTTAGCTTCAGTAAAGTTAGCTTCAGTAACGTTAGCTTCAGTAACGTTAGCTTCGGTAAAGTTATCTTTAGCTTCAGTAACGTTAGCTTCAGTAAAGTTAGCTTCAGTAACGTTAGCTTCAGTAACGTTAGCTTCAGTAAAGTTAGCTTCAGTAAAGTTAGCTTTAGCTTCAGTAAAGTTAGCTTCAGTAACGTTAGCTTCAGTAACCTAAGCTTCAGTAAAGTTAGCTTCAGTAACGTTAGCTTCAGTAACGTTAGCTTCAGTAAAGTTAGCTTCAGTAACGTTAGCCTCAGTTAAGTTAGCTTCAGTAACGTTAGCTTCAGTAACCTAAGCTTCAGTAAAGTTAGCTTCAGTAACGTTAGCTTCAGTAACGTTAGCTTCAGTAAAGTTAGCTTCAGTAACGTTAGCCTCAGTTAAGTTAGCTTCAGTAAAGTTAGCTTCATTCATTGAGAGAAAATGTATGACGTCACATGCGCGCCTTTTGGGTTTGTAGTCTTTGTAATTACGTATTTTCACAGTCTTATACCTCAACAGTTTTACATCAAATTGCGACTTTCCATTGCCATTGACTACCATATAATATTTTTCCAAAATAAGGTCCCATGGTAGTCCACCAGAAGGGGAGGGACTTAGGCTCTCTATTGTGCGACAAATAGGTCAAGGTCATTTTTATTTATATAGCACCTTACAACAACATTGCTGCTGACCAAGGTGCTTCACAAAAACACAATAAAAATAACAGTCGTACAAAAATACATAGTATAAAAATGTAATACAAATTCATGTACTGTTATACCCCTATTTAGATGTATTTCTTCTGTGTAATATGAAATACAAAGTTGCTGATTGAAAATTATTCATATGTAATATTTTGATTATGAAATTGGGACAGGATTTTGTACGGCAGTTGTCAGCAATATATACCCGTCAAAAATGAATTAAAAAAGAAACTAGTGCTTTCTAAGGAACCATCATTCTCGTAAATCACGGTCTGAGCGCTAAATGTGAGGCGTTACACATGCACACGCGACGCACATACACAAATGACTTGCTGACGGCCCGTAATTACCACTGGTTCGCTGGCCCTTTTGGATAGCAGTTATGGTGACATAATTCATTAGTGTTTGCCCAAAGAAATGATTTGAAATCTTTAAAGTGCTCCTTCAAGCATAATAGCTATTAAACGGGGCCACATGCAAGACTGAAGTGTTAAACGGTTTGTTGAAGTCAGCTGGGGTACAAGAGATGATAAATATAAATTATAGTTAATATACTGCACCAGTGGTTTTTACAAACGCAAACGTTGCTGGCGACACAGAAGACTGCAGCAGCGGCAGCCCTTCACGGATGCACGCCACAAAATGCACAACGCCCACAAACAACACTTCACTTTCACAACTCTGAGAGGTTAGTGCATTGCTTATGCCTGGGTACACAAATTTGATTACTAACAACATGTTTTGTACACCTGCAACCCACATACAAACAGCCAGTGCGCTCACAGGGTGCAAATACCCTTATTTGATTAAGAAGAGTTGAAAACTTTGCACTTTAAAAGTAGATTGTGGTGTTTGTGTTTGTTACTTTATTTGTTCAAACGACACGTTATAACTGGTGACAAAGCCTTCTGGTAACAATATGTTTTTCCCAATGTATTTTTTATCATTTATGAGCTTAGGTGCAAATGAATGTGAAACATGATCACATGACATGCAGAGCAGGTGAAGATGGAGATTTTTTGTTTGTTTGTTTATTTATAACGTGAAGGAAATGTGTTGCTCCGAAAAAATTTTAAACTTTAAAAATCTGAAAAAAAAACATTTATTGATCGATGTATCATTTTTATTTATATATATATATATATATATATATATATTAGTGTTCTCACTCGTTTAAAAAATTGACTAATTAATTGTAAATTTATCTGTAATTAATCGCACCTAACATTAAAGTTTTTTTTTTTTTTAGATATTTTTATAGTGTAATAATTTCACATTTAATCTCTAAATTAATGTAGAAACAACATAAATACAGTAGCTTATATTTTAAATGTTAATGGCATCTTTTTACGAAAGAAGGCCAATATCACTGATACTAATACCATACTGATGTCTTTATGACATAAACATTTTCTTAATTTTAGCCATTCATTATAGGCATTAAGTATTCAAGTATAATTTGAAGCTATTAACATTAAAATTTATTAGGCTTTAAAAAATATAACAACTTTTAATGTAAGTGAACTTATAACAATCTACACATAAACCTAGTATAATAAATGTCACATTTGCCTGCGCTTCAATATATCAGGGCTCAATTCTTTCTATTGGCCAGTCAGACCAGTTCAGGTTTTTACTTGCCCTGTCAAAATGCACAATAAGTTATTGTTTTTTAGTTGTTTATGACCCGTGTAACCTTGTAAACAGTGCTTTAAGATTATAAATGAAATCTAGATTAATCCTTATTAAAGATACAAAAGTTATTCAGTCATCAGTTACTCAGTCATTTCTTTTGTTCTTTGATTATGCTCAACGACAGACAGAAGTGGGTTTATTAGGCTGCAGTCACTTAACCTGACGCACAGAACACTGATCTGATGTGCATCCTATTTTCTCACTACTCTTTACCTTCATTTAAGACTTCATTGAACTCATTGAAGACTGTGCTTGTGGTGATACTTGACAAAACGGGCATTCTGGCATAATTGTGTGTGTTTTTGTCCATTGCATTGCTGTGTGAAGAGTCTTTCTGTGCGTACGAGTGTGTGTGTGTCACAGTCTTATCGTGCTTGAATGGTTTAAAAGCATTTGCTTGAATAAGAGTGTGCTCATATATTGTAACGCTAGCCAAAGGATGACGAAAAAATATATATTTTTAATATTTAATTTTGACAGCACTAATTTAGTTTATTTAAATAAAAATATATATTTTACACCATGAATTATTATTATTATTTGATCATTGTAAGGTGGTGTATGATGGTAACGGCCCTGCACAGACTCGAGGTTTGCACCTAATCTGGATTTTAGGACTGAATTTGTTTGAAAGAATGACGTGTCCTAATAGCCGCTCCCACCGGCGAGGCCTCTTTATGAGCTCCACTTGTTCATTGTCCGCATGGGCCGACCAGCACCATAGACACGGCATTCATCACTTTGTCTGGTCTTTGTGTGTCTCCTTTTGAACCAAACAGCAGGAATTATTAAGGGCTTAACACGTAGAGGGTCCCGATGTGTCTGTGACGGCATAAGCCTCTTCCCGAACCCGAGCGACCCTTCCTTATCCAGGGTTAGGAAAGATTCAAGCCTATTCTTCACGTTATCGAGCGTCTGCATCAAGCGTTCGTCTGATCTTGTCGATTTATAATAAATAAACGATTTTCTAAACCGAGCGAGCGAACGCTAAAGAGAGCTTTCCGAGCCGTATTCCCAGGAAGAGGTGAATGAGTCTGCGTTTGGGGAATTCCAGGGATTATTATTAATATTGAGAGCGTGAACGTGGTTCTCGTAAGCGTGGTTTTCCGGAGTCCCACACCTCGGCGTCTCGGGTCCCGCTGATTTAGGGAGCGTGTGAAATCCATGGCACCTCTCCTGCATTCCTGGCTGAATCGGTGCCATATCTGTGATGGACTGAGGCAGAAGAGCAGGCAGCCGGGGATGAATACGGCTTAATCTTTACACAGGCCACATGTGTGCGCATGATAACATGGATGCTTTCTTCCTGCGCTGGGTTATTCTCATCCGCCTGCCAGGTTGCTGCCTCGAACAGCCGTGTTTCGCTGCGATATTTAGCTTGCACCAGAAAAGAACGATGGCACCTCCTAAGGAGGGGGTTAATGCATGTTTTTGGAATTGGAGGCAAAAATTGCTGTAATTCCTGACACATTTCGAGAGACAGATACGGCGCTTTTTCGCTGCAGACAATATGTAAGAGCAACTATAAATGGATGGCTCGCTTCTCAGAAACTGATATTTGATTTAAGTCCTTGTTGTGATGGAGATGAGATGAGGTTATTTGTGGGCACTCGTGACAACACTCGTTTAATGCGTTTGACCGACCGGAGACCCGCTACTTTCAAAATGCAGAATTTGATGCCTTTTGTTTCCAGTCATCCTTTTTGTTTCCTCCCACCCTTCTGGTTTTCCCAGGATCACTAAAACATTCATTGTGATTGCATTAACATAAATAGTGTATAGCACCGTGTCTGTAATTACGGCCCATGTTTCCGCGGCCTTCGGCCTCGAGCTGAGATGAACCCCAGGTGTAGATCTGGGCTGGTGTAATGAACAGACACACCGACTCTCTCCTCTCTGAACCGCTGCTCAATTTAAAAAACGCAGGATGTGCTGTGATATTAACACAATATTAATAGACTCTCACTAATTGAATCTATCACATTCAGTGGCTATATCTTCAACACAAACACAATTGTGTGTTTGGACGGCTAACAAAGGTTTCGCTTAGAGACAGTACCCCTGCCAGCCCAGTCAGTAGTTCAGTCAGAATATAATACGTTTATAGCATGCTAACCATATTTATTTATTTATTTGCATGATTTATGTATGCATTTGTGTATTTTTTTGGTATGTATGTTTTATTTATTTATTTGATTGTATTTGTTTCCATGTCGTATTTATTTATTTTGTATGTCTTTGCATGTTTAATGCATGCATTTGTGTACTTGTTTGTAGGTATGTTTTATTTATTTATTTGATTGTATCTGTTTGCATGTTTTATCTATTTATTTTGGATTTATGATTTTCTTTGTTTGCAAATTATTAATTTATTTTGGATTTATGATTTTCTTTGTTTGCATATTATTTATTAATTTGCATGTTTCATGTTTGTATTTGATCTGTTTTTGCTGTATTTATATATCTATTTTGGAATTATGTCTTTGTTTGCATGTTTTAGATTTATTTATTATTTATTTATGTGCATGTTTTTTTTATATTCCATGTATCGGTTTTCGTGTTTTTATTTATTTCAGATGACATACTATAAATAAGAAAAATGGAAACGCAGCTTTATCATCATCCTCTTTTGAGAGATTTTACTCTATGCAGACTCTGTCATAATTATTATTTTATCACGTATTTCGCCTTTGCTCTTTGATGTAGCTGTCGCACAAAGGCATCAGAAATCATGACATCTGTTTGGAAAGCACGTTGTTTGTTTGCAGTAATAATACATCTGCATCTCCTTCAGTCACTCCTTAGTTGTTCAAGTAGATACAATTGCAATGTCAGATGCACCTCTAATTGAAAAGTTAATTATCTTTCTGAAGCCATCAGCTGTCACTTACGAGGATCAGATACCGGTATCCTCTCTAGGGACCCGCGTTATTTTGGATGTAATGGTTTGGGACCCTACATTTTGTTGCATGTGAACATTTGATCACTGAATAGACTATTATAGCTTACTGTTTAATTGAAGTCAAATTAGCAGGACTATAAGCAGTGTTTAATCTCACATAGGAATTGTTTTTTCAAATGTGGCTCAACTAACACAATCAAACTTTCCATTAGTCCACTTGTGTCTCTTGATGCCTTTGTTATTTACATTGTTATTACTCTTTATCTGAAACTCTATGGCTCCCAAAAATGTCAAGAGAATGGAATTATCCAGTGTTTTAACTGCTATTCTGTGAGAAATGCCTTACATTTCTGGAGTCATGACACATCTGCAGGAAAACAAGAAATAATTCTCTAAACTGTAAGTGCAACTGTTTTATGGGACTTCACGACTCGATTGCTTTTGTAGAGACAAATATTTTCAAGCCCCTCTCCTACATTCACTCACATTAAGACGCTTTCAGACATGAGCTTGCTTGCAAAATCCTATAGAATTTATGTATACTTGTGAAGCCTTGAAGGGTCTTCTCTCAACTCTTTCCCCGTCAGCGTTTTTGAAAAAAGTGGCTAGCCACGGCCAGCATATTTGGATCACTTTCACAAAAGTTTTAATGGCCCGCAGAATATTTTGTTGTATGGATTTCTGAACATGCAATATATAAGAAAGAACCAACCCTCTACTTTTAAAAAAACAAAAAAAAACATGTTATTATAGCTTCATGCACTCTTTTTTTTAATCAACACTTGAATGTGGGTAATTAAAAAAACAAAAACATTTTGAGCAAAAAGCTGAGAAAATCTTGTTTTTGTCAAAGACTACATCCAGTTTGTATTCTGAAAGATGATGAAAACACAGATGAATTAGATCGAGTCCATAGACACCCGTGTTTTCGCAGTCCTACAGCTCGTGGGTCGACACTAGTCTGGGTTTCCCCCTGCTGCCTTCCCGCAGCGCGATTTTATTCACGCTGAAAGGCAGTATGGATACCATGGGCCAGATTTTCGCCTCATTTAGGGAACCAATCACAGAACGGGGAGGCAGCAAGACGATGACGACATCTATGCGACACACCGAAGCAGTTTGTTTATTTCTATGGATTCAACATGGCAGCAGACGCGAAGCTACCGCATGTTTATCTTGCACAAACGGCAATAGTCGCTGAACGTCATTGTTTACACAAAAATATCTGACCCATCGTCTTCTTCCTTGTCTAATTTCTGTCGCTCTACATACGTCATCTGGTATAATTGAAACGATTGCATATGAGCTACGTACAGGCACATTTGACAGACATTCTTAGCACCCAATAAACGGCGCCGGGCAAACGTAAACCACGCCTCAAATACGAGAAAATTTACATGTGGTTCCCAGACCCAAGTCTCAACGAGAATTGGGTCTGGCGTTAGCCAGGCTAGGTCGACACTTCATTCAGTAATATTAAGCAGTTTTGATTTATATGCTGTTGATGATCGCATTATCCTTCAGATTACATATGATATTGCTTGTTTCTGCTTCTTCTTCGCCTGTGATTTGATCTGGAGATTCAGTACTCTTTCAGTAGATGCATAATAGCGCCCTCTACCGTATAACATATGAAACACACGTACAACAAGGAAAACGCGGAATGCCGGAAAATTCAGTCAATGGCAGGGAAAGAGTTAAATTGTTCGGCTTCATACTGTCAGAAGCGAATATTTTGAGGCTGTTCTCTATACTGGTGAATCTGAGGGCGTTATAGGCCTCGTCATGTTTTCTTGTCTTTAAAACACAGTATGCGCCGCTCTACAACAGTTTGATGATGATACGCGTCAAAGTGAACGTGCAAATCCATTTGTCCTAATAGCTCAGAAATATCTTGAGGGCCTACGCATCCAGTGTAGACAGCATCACTGATTATAATGGTTTCTGTTCGCTTTTTCTCGTTATACCGCTTACGTATAGACATGTTGTGACATTTTAAGTAGATTCATCGTCTGCTTTGTTTACCTGGCACTGGCTGACCTTTCACAAACTTGTCATGGTTCATGCAGAATGCAGTTATGCCACATTTGATGGTTTTTCCTTCGGTAGATGCTTCATGGGAATTAAACGGTGACCTTGGCATTGGCCTGCCGGATCTGAACGCTTTCTTATGGCGAGCTGAGAGTTTTTAACTTGAAGGATAGTGTCCGAGGTCTTCCTCTGCTAATTTTGCCATCTTGAATATTCTTATATTCAAGACACTGATCACGTACTTACAGTCAAGATATTGGCATGTTCGTTTCACATTGATAAAAAGCACAAACTTCTTGCATTTTTCGCTCATTAATATCGCTCATTAATAGAGATCCTGTGTGCTTTCTGTCAATTACCTGATACAATTGAATGTGGGCAGTTTTTCTCCTTTTAATAGTTTAGGTCAGTGTAGTGGGTCGAAGAATTTATCGAATTTATATCTGTATTAATTAAGCGTACATTCTCCATGGTAACAAATTATTAATACTTTTAGATACATGATGTGATATATGTGTATATATCTTTCTATTTATACAGTATCTATATCTATATTATATATTAGAAATATATGTGGAATATACAGTGTATGTGAGGAAACCTCCCTCTGTCTTCATATACGTCTCCATATCTGTGCACATAAGACCACAGAATTCATTTTAAAAACATTTTAAATGATTTGCACTTGCAGAATGTGGTAGAGATTGTTAAATCTTTGTCCAGAAATTCATTCAGAGACAGTTTAAGATGAGACATCGTCTCTGTACAGTATTCCCACGGCATGAAACTCACGACCGATTCAGAGATCAGTTTTACTGTAATTAGGGAAATACTCTAAATGTCATTTTGAATCTTCATACCACTACAATGAATTCCACACTTTTGATATTACTCACAGTTACTCATCGTATTGAACAGGACTGAGTGTTTTGGCTCTTTGTTGTGGCACTTTCCGTTTCTAAACTCCTACGGCTTACTTGAAGCAAACCATCGCCGGTCTTTCCACAACAAGGCAGAGAAGCTGAGGTGCTGTGTTGATTTGTGCTTCTGTTTGTGACAGAATTATGTTCTGAGACACTGGGAAAATTAAAGAAAAGCAACTAGCATGATTAGAATCCCAAAAGCCATGCAAACCACAAAAAATGTAACGTTTGTTATTTACTGCGCCTTCTCGTTTGCTGATGGACATCTCGTGAAATTGAATGATTGCATATTCAAATGAGCTCAAGTTAAAGATCATTGACTGTGTTAACCCAGTGTAGACGTGCTCATAACATGTGCTCGGTGAATTCTGCGTATCCAAAAACAAGGTCTGTCCCTGTCAGTTATTTTAAAACTAGCTGTTTAAAAGAATCAAGGTGTGAAAGGAAATGTTTGACCTTAAGTCTCTGCGGTCGCTTTCACATTTTGCGTGGGTTATTTCCTACCAATTATAAAAAAAAGTATTGCGGTCGTGAGCGTTTATGAAACTATGCGCAGTCAATATTGGAGGTAAATATGATCTCAACCAAAGAAATGCATAATGACGTTTGCATGCTATTTTCACCTGTATCCTGAATTCAGCAGCAACAACCTAATCTTAAAAGCACAGACCTTATGTTTTAACCGATACGGTTCAGATCGGGAACAAACGGCGGTGCCGAGATGCCATCCGTGCTGTTGAAGAATGTCGGTATGGAAGTGTCCAGCTTTGGCACGCGCCAGTTCTCCAATATGCCTCTCCACCATCACCCAAGCCTTCGCACGGTGTCGGACGCCGATATGAGACAGAAAGAAACGCCACCTCTTATCGGCGCCAATCCAGATTAACTCAAAGACACGCTCCCCCTACATTTCTGGGCCCACTTGCTCCACATTTGGGCACCGTTTGACTTGTTTTTGAGCTGTGGCGAACCTAAGGCAAACGGAGAGCCCTGGCCAAGGTGCTCACAATTAGCCACATTTCCCAGGGCTGCGGGCCTGTGGGTTTACTGGACGGCTGAGGCTTAAACCCCCTCGTGTCCCTTCGGGAATCTCGGCCAACTCGGAGCCGCTGGCATCCCTGGAGTGATCGCTGAGAGGTGGATGGGGATGATATGCCTTCCACAAGAGGCCATTTGCATCGTGCTGAATTCTGAAAGGGATAAAAGAAACGTGTTGGCTGGAGGTGTGTGTGGACCGAGAGCTGCCTTCACTTCTGTCCTGTTCGTGTTAACACACACACACACACACAGCCGTGCAAAAGTTTGGGGTTGGTTAGAATTTTAAATGGTTTTGAAAGTCGCTTCTGCTCACCAAGGTTGGTTTGTTTGACCAAAAAATACAGTAAAAATTGTGAAATATTATTAGGATTTAAAAAAAGCTGTAAATATACAGTAAAGTGTAATTTATTCCTGTGATCAAAGCTGAATTTTCAGCATCATTACTCCAGTCTTCAGTGTCACATGATCCTTCAGAAATCATTCAGTAAAAAAATGATTTTCTCAGTCAGTATTTGTGTTGTTTTCCAGTACAAATGTCTAAACATTCTTAAATCGGGATACATTTACTTGATAAGCAAATTTACATAAGATGTCTGAAAAATGAAATGTATTAAAATGAAGTGAGTTTGTGCTTAAAACATTAATATGGGGTCAGAAAGATAAACTTATTTTTCCTTCCTAAACTTCTTTTTTATTATTTATTTTTTTAAATAAAATGTCTTTACTGTCACTTTTGATCAATGAAATGCATCTTTGCTGAAAAAGTTTTATTTTCTTTAAAAAAAAAAAAAAAATCTTACTGACCCTAAACTTTTGAACAGTAGAGTTACAGAGTCACTATTTCATTGAAATGTTTTAAATGATCTTTTATGTGTTAGTCATGCAGGGTGTGGGGAAAATGCCAAGCTTTTGCATTTGAAGAAATGCACAATAGATGGCTGTATTAGATTGTGATTGTGTTTGGTCTGTCATTTTCATTGCAGTTGTCAGAAACACAGTGGTAAAAAGTAAAAAATGTATTAGTGGTCATATCATGAGGAATCAAATCGATCGTTTGATATATCAATTGAAACGTATCTAAGTTTGCTTAGACAAATTGGATTGGACCTACAGTAGTGTGCAAAAGATATTTGTTTTAATGACCCTACAAGTTCAGTTAAACCATACAAATATGAAGAAAATATTTTATAAATATAAGCGAAGAACAAAACTCTAAACTTGGTGAAAGTATTTATCTGCAAAATTATTTGCCAAAAAATGCAAACTACAGCTACTATGTAAAAAAAAATGCACAGAAAAACAAAAATCCAACAGGAAAAAGCATACAATATAATAAGTTATTAATATTTCATTGGTTCTCTCTTGTTTGTGCATGTTTATAATTTCTCTGTATGACAGCCTGGCCAAAATAATATGTCCACAACTAATTTGGATTAGGTTAGGATTATTTTATGGGAAAAGGAAAATTATGACCATTTATGACCAAATTATAAGTGGACCTCAAGGGGAAAAAAATGAATATGATACTGCGCTGATTTAGTACTTACAAGTATTACAAGTATAAGTAGACTGACTGTAACTGTTAATTCAGACATCAAACATTTCCTCCCTTATCTCTGTCAGCTCTACCCAAACGCTTTTGATTAATTCACACAGGAAGTGCTTGTGAAAGAGATTTATATCACAATTCATCTGCAAAATAATCAAATCATTACCAGTTAATGACAGCAGGATGACGGATGGTGTGGATATTTGCCCGGTCCCACTAACACTAGCGCCCGTATACACACTGCTAGACCGTAATTGTGTTTCTGCTGTTCTGAGATCAGTCGCGCAGACGATCCTGATCTTAATGAAGTCGTCGGCAATTACTGACTTCTGTCACTATCACCGGGGGCAACGAGGTTTTGGAGAAGCGGTAGAAGCGCTGTCTTTGGTTGAGGGATCCCCCATTGCTTTCAATGCGGTGATGTAGAGGGCTTGTCAAAAGATACATGGAATATCGCAGGATTAATTGGTCGGAGAAAAGAAGTGGAAAGTGTCTATCAATAGAGCGTAATTGAAACTCGTTTACTTCTCAGTGTAATCAAACCAGCACTGTGTTTCTCAGCCAGGTTTGAAGACTCAATGAAATTCATTTATTATGCTCCTGTATTTTTTCTCATGACTTTTTTTTTAAAGAAATTAAAACTTTTTTTATAGTGAGGATGCATTAAATTAATCAAAAGTGACTGTAAAGACTTGTTTTGTGTATTGTTACAACGTTTTATATTTCAAATTTCACTTCCTATTCATCAAAAAGTACTGAAAAGACAGTTTTCATAAAAATATGAAGCAGCACAACTGTTTTCAACATTGATAATAATCAGAAATGTTACCAAATCATCATATTAGAGTGATTTCTGAAGGAGTGAAAATTCAGCTTTGATCACAGGAATAAATTACACTTTACTATATATTCTCATAGAAAACAGCTATTTTAAATTCTAATAATATTTCACAATTTTTACTGTATTTTTGATCAAATAATGCAGCATTGTCGAACGGAAGAGACTCTTTTTTTATCTGGAACATAATAGATTTCTTTCCTTATACATCTCTTTTTCATGGAATTGTGACAAGCTGCAATTAGACAAAAAAGTTATTGTCTTTTGCATAAAACTACCATGTTTAGAGCAAGCTTTATGGACTATTTTATGGATCTGATATGATTGACAGGTTGTCCAGCCCTCGTCATCAGAGAAGGGATGAGACCAGGAACAAAAATGATGTGCACGGATAAATCAAGAATTGTCCATTTTGATTTCATGGTGACCTTAAAAAGAAATGGTGACCCGCGAGAGCATCTAAAAATATACACTTTCTCTGATTTCAATCTAAACACTTAAAAGGTCATGTTATTTGTTAACTACCCATTAGCAGATTTATTTAAAGATGTGTCAGGAAAATGCTTGTTCTTTCACAAATCGAGTCTCAAATGCTTTGATTGACGTAATGCTCGAGTTTGTCAAAATTCACCTATTTCTGCCCCGATGCGGTCATGATTGACTGGAGCACAGGTGTGCTTTGATGCTTACGGATGTTGCCATGGTTACAGACTGTTTTCCAGCCCATGCAATTATGCATAATAGATGAACTTCACTCTTTAGCAAATTAACAACAGGTAAAATGTACCATAGTCAGCGATCGTCTCGGAAGGCAGTGAGTTTTCCCTCATAAAAGCTTTCGCCAAGCGATGTGTTTGTGCTTGTCAGTCGAGTGCTTCTCGTGGCAGGCAATCACTCGCTTTGTTTGCGAACTTTAGGAATTTTAGGAATCACTGTGTGGTTTGTCTCTTCAAATGACTGTAATAAAGTTGCATTTAAGCATGCTTGAAACGGGTCGTAAAACACAAGGAAGATGAAATGGCAGGAAAATCCCTCCCTGAACAAATTGGAAACTTTTTCTTTAGTCTGAATTTTGATAGAATATCCTAAAGCAAACGTATAGATAATTCTTTATTTTTATCGAATCCATTTTTTTCAGTGCCAATGCATTTTTTTGACTATGCTGGCTAACGCTGTCCAGTCAGGCAGATCCACTGGTGTGGTGCACATTATGAGGAACGGACTCATCATCAGCAGTGATGTGATAGGGATTTTACTCTTTCTTTCTCTCTTCCTCACACTTTTTTCACATTTACAGATATGGATCTTGACTCATGTGCAGCGTTTACACTTTTAGGAACTGTTGTTTCATACGGTCTTTGGATTTTAGTTTTTTTTGTAACATTAGAAAGGGCTCAATTAATTGTTATACATGTTACAATACAATTAATTATTAAAACAGATAAAAATATAGTAACACTTTACTTAAATCCTTCATATAGAATGCATTATACAATTATTTTATTGCATGCCTTGTAATGCACCTTATAATGCATTGTATGATCTATATATCAATAATTGTAACCAGTTATAATACATTATAACACTTATCTATTCATTGAACACACCTTTAGAAAGTATTATGCGTTAAAACACATGACAACCAATTTCAGATGTAACAAGCAATCTGCAATATTATACTAACCCTCTTCAATTTGCAAATATTATAATGCATATTAACTTTGGATACAAATATATATATATATATATATATATATATATATATAATCGTTTTTTAATAAATAAAGTGTACTCTTAAAACTACAGATTGAAGAGGGTTAGTATAATATATATATATATATATATATTTTAATAATGCATCATACATAAAAGCTTTAAGTAAAGATGCCTTTCTAAAAGTTGAACTGTTTTTAAACATGAAGCTTTTAAAAACGAAGCACGACTCTAGAAAAACAGTGAGATGTAATGCAATGGCCAGAGATGTCAGTCTGCATGTATACATATAGACTAATTTAATAAAACTATATATAGTGCACATGGAGTCTACCTCTGAGAAACAAACAAACTCTTCAGTACAACTGAAGCACAGGCCTCAAAAGCAGAAAAACTCAAATATGTGAACAAAATGCAAGTGTTGTGCAGTTCTGATCCATATTCAGAACCTGCTATAGTATTTCAAACATTAGAAACAGAGGGACATTAAAGTGAACAACACTTAATGTGCTAAAGCAGTGATATTAAAAGATCAAATTCAGTTTAACCTGATTGATGATGCACTATACATACAAGACAGATGAGCTCAGAATATGAATGCAACTCGCTAAACGGTTCAGTGTTTTCTTTATAATGGTTTCCTATGGAAAAATGCTTAATGAGAAACTGTGTTGGGTTTATATTCTGAGCTCATCTGCTCGTCTGTATATAGTGTGCATCGTTAATAATGTCTTAATAACCTGGTAAAAATGACTGAGGGTCAATGGCCTTGAGCTGGCGTTTCTAAGAGTGTGAAGTCACTATGAATTGTAAAATGTACTGTCGTTGATTTACATTTATTAATATCTTAGCACATATTGATTAATGAAAATAAATTTTTTGGATTGACAGCAGAAGAATTTGTTTGTACTTTCTATCATTTATTAGTTTATTTCATGTACTGGATGAGGGATGTAGCAGGTTTTTGCTTGTTCATCAGTTTCACACTGTAAAAAGCTTTTTTATCTAGAAAGATCTTCACATCAACATCCTGCCGCGCCGGCCTTGCACGTGTTTGCTCTCGTGTCTCGGGCGTGTAAAGTGCGTAGAAACTGAACCACACAGAAATCCAGGCAGTTCTGCTGATCTAATAGATGCTGTTTCACCATTTATTTCTGAATGAGTGATTCAGCTTCATGCGCTTTAGATCCGCGGTTACAGTGTAGACTCCACTAGTTTTGCTCAAGGATTTACATTAGACATGTCCATGGTGTCTAGTTTATACCAAGTGATGAATTCATTTGTGACAGAATACTCTAGACTTTGATTGGACTTAATATAAAATATATGAAAGTTTTGGTAACACTTAATTTTGATGGACATTCACTAACTATAAGTAACTCCATGTCAACTATCAGTCATTAGAGTATTAGTAGAGTCTGCTTAATAACACTTTATTTTGATGCTCCTCAACAGATATTATACTGACTATCAGTAACTTTACAAATACATGTTATTCTACTAACCCGAACCTACAGTCTGCTCAGGCCATGTTCAGACTGCCAGCAAAATCTGAGTTTTGGCATATCCAGATATTATCCAGATGGGTTTTTGAAAGTCTGGACAGCAAATATGAAGGTTTGAAATGCAGTTCCAATCAGATTTTTGCAGATTTTCTTTTCTTTGGCTGCTCAAATCTTATTTCAAACCGGCAACACAATGATAACGTCACAACTGGTGACGCTTCAAAGCACCCATGCAGATTGGTTGGTTATGTTTGGACACACAAATCTTATTTGGTCACTTGTGTGGACAGTCTGCCTAGAAAAAATCGCTTTGCCTGCATTTTGAACATCTAATACTCTAATGACTGCTATTGACATTTAGTTGCAGTTTCTTATAGTTAGTAGAATGTAGTGGACCATCGAAACAGTGTTTTCTTCTCTCTCTCTCTCTCTCTCTCTCTCACTCTCTCTCTCTCTCTCGCTCTCTCTCTATATCTCTCTCTCTCTCTCTCTCGCTCTCTCTATCTATCTCTCTCTCTCTCTCACTCTCTCTCTATCTATCTATCTATATCTCTCTCGCGCTCTCTCTCTCTCTCGCTCTCTCTCTCTCTCTATCTCTCTCTCTCTCTTTCTCTCTCGCTCTATCTCTCTCACTCTCTATCTATCTATCTATATCTCTCTCTCTCGCTCTCTCTGTCTCTCTCTCTCTCGCTCTCTCTCTCTCTTTCTATCTCTCTCTCTCTCTCTCTCTCTCTCTTCTGATAAGCTTATTTGTTTTGCATGGTTATAGTTTGAGCGTTTAATAATTTGCATAATTTTTCCCTGCTCTTTGTCAGATTTTTAAAGTTGAGAACCACGTCTTTTCCTGTACCGTAAACATCAGCATTTGTTAAAATAAAGAAGATAACTATACAATTCACGCACTCTAAATACTGTAAATTGTTCAGCAAGAACAACAAAATAATAAAGCATTCTAAATTTAGACGAGACCTCTGATATTTTGCCCTAGGCAGCGTCACAAATATAGTCTGTAATTAAAATGCACCGACTGGATGAAAACAACAGCAGTGTTGCTGCTTCTTCTTCTTCTTCTTCTTCTTCTTCTTCTTCTTCTTCAGCAAGCCTGTGAGTTGTAAACACTAATTTCAAGGTGTTTTTCAGGGCTAGGGGGAACGGTTGAAATCTGCAATGAACCTGCAAACCTTTTTCAATCATGCATTTTGATTTTACTGTCCATAAGATTTGGCTGGCAGAAAAATCGACTCTGTCAACAGAATGAAGCAGTTTCCGGTGCGAGACGCCCACACCGCTGCTTTAACACCTACTGTCAGTGTGCAGAACATGCACTGTTAGCGGCTTCTCCAACACGCACGCTCAGCTGTTATGGCAGTCGTGGCAGGCAGCGTGAAAGATTTGGCTTTAAAGTCAACATGACATCGAAATTAACCCAATTAATTATTCCACATTAAAAGCAAGTTTGGCTTTTATCAGAATGTAACAATTTGATCCAGCTCTGAAATGACTTTCCCTTCCGGATGACTTCACAAATCCTTCTTGTGTTTTAATGTGAATTCTGATTTCATTGTAGGTTTTAAAAAACAAAAACTTCAATGAAAAGTTTGTGTTTTAGACAAACAGTTCTGAGGTGGAACCGTATTTCGTGCCCTCTTCATAGTTAATAAATAGGGAATTTTGCAATTCATATTAAAAGTTAATATTCTTTATTTTACTCTCTTCTACTTAAAAAAAAAAAAATATATATATATACTGTATATACATACATACACATATACTATTTATTTAGCATATTTTGGAAAAATATTTTCTTTCTGCCAAAACTTTCTTCAGTTAAACAAAGACAAAACTGAAATCATTGCGTTTGGAAACAAAGATGAAGTTCTCAAGGTGAACGCTTACCTTCAGTCTAGGGGTCAAACAACTAAAAATCAAGTCAGGAATCTCGTTTGTCTTTAGAGTCAGACCTTAGTTTCAGTAGTCATGTCAAAGCAATAACTAAATCAGCATACTATCATCTGAAAAATATTGCAAGAATTAGATGCTTTGTTTCCAGTCAAGACTTAGAGAAATTTGTGCATACTTTCATCACCAGCAGTGGATTATTGTAATGGACTCCTCACTGGCCTTCCTAAAAAGACCATAAGACAGTGTCAGCTCATACAGAACGCTGAGCAGAACCAGAACATATGAACACATCACACCAGTCCTCAGGTCTTTACACTGGCTCCCAGTTACATTTAGGATTGATTTTAAAGTATTATTACTGGTATATAAATCATTCAATGGCCTAGGACCTCAATACATTGCAGATATGCTCACTGAATATAAACCCAACAGATCACTCAGATCACTAAGATCACATCAGCTAGAAATACCAAGGGTTCACTCTAAGCATGGTGAGTGTGCTTTTAGCTACTATGCCAGCAGTAGCTGGAACCAGCTTCCAGAAGAGATCAGATGTGCTCCTACAGAGGAGATCAGATGTGCTCCTACAGAAGAGATCAGATGTGCTCCTACAGTAGAGATCAGATGTGCTCCTACAGTAGAGATCAGATGTGCTCTTACAGTAGAGATCAGATGTGCTCCTACAGAAGAGATCAGATGTGCTCCTCCAGTAGAGATCAGATGTGCTCCTACAGAAGAGATCAGATGTGCTCCTCCAGTAGAGATCAGATGTGCTCCTACAGAAGAGATCAGATGTGCTCCTCCAGTAGAGATCAGATGTGCTCCTACAGTAGAGATCAGATGTGCTCCTACAGAAGAGATCAGATGTGCTCCTACAGAAGAGATCAGATGTGCTCCTACAGAAGAGATCAGATGTGCTCCTCCAGTAGAGATCAGATGTGCTCCTACAGTAGAGATCAGATGTCCTCCTACAGAAGAGATCAGATGTGCTCCTACAGAAGAGATCAGATATGCTCCTACAGAAGAGATCAGATGTGCTCCTAAAGTAGAGATCAGATGTGCTCCTACAGTAGAGATCAGATGTCCTCCTACAGAAGAGATCAGATGTGCTCCTACAGAAGAGATCAGATGTGCTCCTCCAGTAGAGATCAGATGTGCTCCTACAGTAGAGATCAGATGTCCTCCTACAGAAGAGATCAGATGTGCTCCTCCAGTAGAGATCAGATGTGCTCCTACAGTAGAGATCAGATGTGCTCCTACAGTAGAGATCAGATGTGCTCCTACAGTAGAGATCAGATGTGCTCCTACAGAAGTGATCAGATGTGCTCCTACAGTAGAGATCAGATGTCCTCCTACAGAAGAGATCAGATGTGCTCCTCCAGTAGAGATCAGATGTGCTCCTACAGTAGAGATCAGATGTCCTCCTACAGAAGAGATCAGATGTGCTCCTACAGAAGAGATCAGATGTGCTCCTACAGAAGAGATCAGATGTGCTCTTACAGTAGAGATCAGATGTGCTCCTACAGAAGAGATCAGATGTGCTCCTCCAGAAGAGATCAGATGTGCTCCTACAGTAGAGATCAGATGTGCTCCTACAGTAGAGATCAGATGTGCTCCTCCAGAAGAGATCAGATGTGCTCCTACAGAGGAGATCAGATGTGCTCCTACAGTAGAGATCAGATGTGCTCCTACAGTAGAGATCAGATGTGCTCCTACAGTAGAGATCAGATGTGCTCCTACAGTAGAGATCAGATGTGCTCCTACAGAAGAGATCAGATGTGCTCTTACAGTAGAGATCAGATGTGCTCTTACAGTAGTCACATTCAAATCCAGACTCAAAACACATCTGTTTACCTGTGCATTTACTGAATGAGCACTGTGCCACTGCTCGGCCGGCTGTTTGTACTGTATTTTATTTAATGTTTTCATTATTCTGATTTCATTTGATTATTTCTGTATTTTATCTTTTATTCTAAGCTGTTTTAATTATTCTGATTTCTTTTGATTGTTTTAATTTCTTCTATGTAAAGCACTTTGAATTACCATTGTGTATGAAATGTGCTATATAAATAAACTTGCCTTGCCTTGCCTAAAAGGTTTGTGTCGTTGCTAAAAAAATTATTATATGAATATAATGTTAATAGTAGGTCTATATATATATATATATATATATATATACACATATACATTTATACACACATACATATATACTGTACATATAATTTTATAATTATAAATTATAATTATAAATTTATAATTTAATATAAAATATATATGAATGTGTATATACTGTATGGTGTGTGTACTATATATAAACACACACACACAGTACTGTGCAAAAGTCTTAGGCACGTTAAAAAAAAGGTTTTAAGATATTTTGCTGTACTATCAGTAGGAAATATCAGTTTACATTTCCACACATTCCTTTTGCCATTAATAATCCAGTGAGATTTCTGTATGATCAAGGAGTCTGACTGCACTTGTCTCCTTAAAATCATCACCTTGTAAACTTTTTATTGTATTTTTTTTACTAACGTGGATCAATTTTGCTTATATTTACAGAAACTCTCTCTCTCTCTCTCTCTCTCTCTTTCTCTCTCTCTCTCTCTCTCTCTCTCTCTCTCTCTCTCTCTCTCTCTCTCTCTCTCTCTCTCTCTCTCTCTCTCTCTCTCTCTCTCTCTCTCTCTCTCTCTCTCTGTGTGTGTGTGTGTGTCTGTGTGTCTGTGTGTGTGTGTGACTGGAACGCTCCATTATTATCCAATCAGCATCCAGAAGCAGAACTATCCGCTTCTGATGTGGATGGATGTGTAAATCAAAGCTGATCAGTGTGTCGTTTCCAGCACTCATGAAGCCCTCTTGTGGTCACTGTGGAGAACAGCACATCCGAGCCTCGTCCTCCTGTGCTCTTCATCCTCACGATGATGATGAGGGTGAGTGTGATCCTAAGCCAATCCTGCAGTGTCAGATATTCTCTCCTCTCTTCATATTACTGTTTCAGACTCAAGGAATTTCCCCTGATTTCTCCCACTTGAGATCACTCCCCTGAAACTAATGTGTCGGTGATTCATACAGAGAACCTGAAAATTATCAATGCCAATGATAAATGAAACCATCATGGCTTTTGTGGAGTCCCGAAGCCACTATTTGGGCTGGTTTTCTGAGAAGCAGTTACAATGTGATGATAACAAGAAACGGCTCTAACGATAAGAAAGTCTTAATATTTCACTAAAATGTTGAAAAGTAACTCATTGATGGATTCAATTAAAATTAATCCCCTTTATTTAAAACGTACTCAAAAAAAATGTTGCATGTCTTTAAAATACAGCTTCCTATGTGATTTTGTAAATTTTGGCCTAGTTATCAAGTCCAAGGTGTCAGTGTTTTTTTGGAAATGTACAGATGCTTGTTTCCATGATGTGAAGTTATACATAGCACACTATAGCAGCCGCCTTTCCGTTCAAATGACAATAATACCGCAACAAACAGACGAATGCACAAACATATTTGGACAAACACCCTTGAGCTTGTTCTGTAGCAACAGGTGATGCTCGCCAAGTCCTGAAGGGTCGTGAAGGTGAGAACGGAGAGCGATGAACACATTGTGCTCAGGGTTTTTGATATAATATTCCCATGTGTGTCTGCTAGAAAAAAGTTGTTTTGAAATCCACTGCTCATCCTAAAAACGTGTAAATTAGTGTCAAGTACAAAGAGGGCTGTTGCTACAACTGATCTTTTAGATTTTGTGCATGCATTTTTTTAACTAATTCAAAATTTAGTTTAAAATTGCAATCTACAGAAATAGATCTGGGTGTTAATAATGTTGCCGCCTTAAATTTTAAGTACAATCAACTTGGATGTTTAAGTCATTTCAACTTAAAATACATTAAACTGATATAAAAATCTGTAAAAATATTTATACAAGATTTTGATGAGAGAAGGCAATGAAAAAACGTATTGTCATAACTTTTTGATCATATAATTTTTTACAGCATATAGACCAATTTAGTTTTTGTGTCTTTTGTGGAAGTAGAACCCAGCAGAAGTATAAACGCTTCTGTTATATCAAATTACCAGTTCTGTCATTTAACATTCATCAGCATGATCACAAATCAGAATAGATAGCCATATATCAAAGTCAGTGCTTTAAAATATTTGTTTTGCCCTTTATTATTATGTTTTCCTCACAGACAGAGCTGTCACTTCAGGAGGCTGGTGTCATGTTACAACACTCTCTGGTCTGCACTATTCATTCAAGGTTTCCTCCTGTTGCATCATTGTAATCTCTATATGATTTCAATCTATGTTTGAATCACAGTAATTAATAAGCATGCTGACATTATTATGTGTGTGGAGGAAACATGACAGGCTGAGAGAGAATGCTGGAGGAATTTCACACCTAATGGAACACTGGCGTTCTAATTCGAATTTTTAAAATTCGAATTCTTTAAAAAAAATCTAAACTTTGTCTTCAGAATCAAAACTGCGGCGTTAATTATTTCCTCTTGATGAAAGGAAGGAAGCGCTGAAGCTCTTCTGGAAATCTGCTGGTATCTGCTGTGTTTACTGTCGAATAAATGTCAGATTAACTCTGCTGTAAAGGCTTTCTAATAACGTGAGCGTTTGTGTCGGATGACTCACGTTTGAAAGGATTCTTTCTTACCATCATCATATCTGGTGCAAAACTCCCGCAGAGCTACAGTTCACCTCGAATAGTTTCCTTTTCCGCCTTGAATATTAAAATATAATATGCAAGTGGCAGATCTTTATGTTTTCACCGCGATTAAACAGGTGTTTGAAACATGTATTAAATGCAAGTAAATGTTTTTTTAAAACAAAAAAAATTCACATTAAAAGACTAGGTAATAAAACGTCTTTAAGTTGTGCTAAAAATTACAACTTTATAGCATAAATTGTCGCTTTAGTGTGTGTCTAACATTTAATTATTACAACCGGACAAATTCATAAATCAGCGCTCAGTCAGAGATGAGGGATATATTCCATTATGTAGGCTAAACCTTAAAAATAACCAACATCATTCACTGAAGCGACAAAACAAAATTAATATATGATATTTAGTTTGAAAATCAACATCCGCTTCAAATGCGCATCGCGGCTCAAAAAATTCTCTCTAAATTCAGTTGAATTTCAATCTCATGTGCATAATTGAAAACTTATTGATCTATAAACAAGTAAATGCGCTCATAAAAAAATGTTTTCTTGTGATCCCGTGTCAAGATGCACGAGAGAGAGAGAGAGTGTCTGTGTGTGTGTGTGTGTGTGTGTGTGTGTGTGTGTGTGTGTGTGTGTGTGTGTGTGTGTGTGTGTGTGTGAAGTCGCACATAAAATCAAATGACTAGAAGTGTAAACACACCGTGGCTGTGGATGGCAAGTTTTAAATAATTTTATACAGTCCCCCTGCCTGACAATTTTAACATGTGGTGTGTAAATATGAGAATGGCTGAGTGTGAAAGTGGATGAGTCCCTGGAGAGCGCGCACGGAGACGCGCCGCTCCAAAAATCAAAGTGGGGCAAGAAGACGCGGTGCGCCACAGCTGGCAGATCGTCTTATGTCGACGGGGAGGGGCGGTTCGTTTACCTGACACCCCTCTCCTCGAGCTCGAACCCTCCCCCTTCCCTCGCGCTTCTATCCCGCACAACAGCCCACGTTACGCGCAGTCCGTGCGCTCCCAACTCCAGCGGTACGCGCAGGGACACCTCCATCTCCATCCGCGAGCAGAGCTGTGGATCTCTCAACGCGGGGACGAAGTTAAACGAGCCTTCTCAACTTTTGGATGGAAAACGAGAGCATTCGAGGAGATTGCTAACTTCTCTTAGGTATTGTAGTATTTCCTTTTCTCTCTCTCTCTCTCGATGTGTCTGAGCATCTGCTCCGAACGCAAAGCTGCTGTATATTTAACGAACAGTCAGATCTGTTTGCTGCCCTCTCTTATCAATAGATTGCATGATAAAGAATTGATAACGAAAGAAGAAAAATCATTCATTCATACTTTCAGGTTTCAGTGATATCTGAGTGTTTTTATATACATCTCTAAATGTAGATTTTTGGCAGATGTTCATTTTTAATAGTGTCTTGACAAATGCAATGATTTATAACCACACAACTCCAGATTATAAGAGTGTTTTAAACACAATCCGTTGGTCAGGATTGCATTTATATGCATTAATGTGCGCAAGATCTAAATAGGAAAAAAAGGAGAAACAAATCTCATTTTATGGAGTCAAGAGACAGACATGCTCCTAAATAAGATGAAATGACTAATACGACTAAATGCTTCTAAATAAAACTTACTCTCGCCTGCAGAGAATCGCATCACACTGATTTATTTTTCTGTAAGCTGGTGTGATGTATAACTTTAAATCTCAGGATCATACGAGTTTTTATAGGACAATGCAGTGGTCAGGACCCTGTTTCAGATGCAAACATGAGAAGTGTTTTCATGCATTTACATGCAGAGAAAAAAAGATGAGCAGATCTGACTTTAGGGAGTTAGGATTCAGATGCAAAATATTAGTAATAAAAAAAAAGAATTTATCATATTAAGTTGAAAGTCAAATGCCAGTATTAAACGCTTGTTTGTCTATATCTATATCTGTTTCGTAAAATCTACTGTCAGTATATTTGCTTTGAAAAAAGTATAAAATACAAGCAGATCATTGTGTGTTCAGGAGCTTAGCACTAAAAAATTATTATTCACAACTGAGATTAATGCATTTCCACTTATTTTTGACCCGAATTGCTGGGATTTAGGCTCTGAAAAATAAAATAAAAATAAATTTGTCTGTGTGCTTTTAAATTCATATCCACTGCTCTTAATTGGCAATTATATGGAGTGTGATAGAATAAATTATGTTACAAAGTGCTTCATTAAATGTTGCATTTAAATGTATGTACATTACTGTTATGCTTATGAGTGGCAAGCATGCATTACTATTATTATGCTGTGTTGATGAAGAGCAGCTTTAGGAAGTGCATGATCTCGTGAAGACGTTCACCACAGTAAGGTGCCGTCCACAAACTATATTTGTGAAAATGAGACTATTGCAGTGCAAAATGATGTGCATGTAATTAATGCAGGAAATAAAACCGTGATGATCATATGGACTGTATAGAGTTAAACTGAAATATGATGTGTGTGACTGACACACTTTTGGCACTTTTGGAGTTTATCTGATCGCTCATTAGGAGGTCAGTGTGGTGAAAACGAGGTTATTCTTCTTGAGATTACTCTATTTATCTGGGGTAGAATTAGTGTGGTTGATCTGGTCAGTGTTTCTGAGAACAGAGCTCGTGAGCTCTTCCTGCCAGCATCAGGTTTGCTTCTTGTAAGAGATGTTCAACATCAAAGTCACTGCGATTATGCAGGTTTTTCACACTTGTTTCATTCTTACATCTCGTGATGGTGTCGCACTGAGCAGTACAGTCTGCTGATGTGAAACCGTGTGGGCCCTCTTGATCTCAACCTGAAAGTTGTTAAGCATTTTTATTGGCATCACTTAACCCCATTTCCACGGCTGGCTGTTGTTCAGATACTCTCCCTGATATGATAAGCGAGCCTTGATTCATATCTGTGTCCCAAATCTCTGCATTGTTTGGCACGCTCGGACGGAGGTGGTAACATGCAGACGTGTGTTTAATTAAAAAACACTGAGAGCGAGGCCGGTTAGGCCGAACGCATCACCGCGAGTAGCAACAGGATTTCAGAGGAGTAATATCATATTGTAAATGACCTGCAATTTGTCAGAGTCAAAAGACTGAGTGTTAAACCGCTCTCTGAACCCGAGATCATGCGACTTCTCACCTGCCGGTGACCAAAGTTGCATCTCTGTCAGAGAGAAACACACACCGCTCGCCCTCCCGACCCTTCGAGACCAATTATCCGGCACGCCGCACCGGTTATTTTCAGCGTCACCTGAGAGGATAATCAAGGCAACTCGTCCTTGATGAATTATTTCCACTCCGTCTCGCATGATTTGTCCTGTTGTAAGTGACAGCAATCAAAGCTCTCCGTCGCCTGCGTTTAAAAGAGAGGAAAGGTAGAATCCCTCTCCTCCCGAATGGACAACTTCTTGGTCTGTTTCTGATTCTTGTAGTGAAGTCAAGAGTGGGGAAAAGCATTAATCGTCTTAACCACGGCGGTAATGAACGCTAGGGTGAAATAACAGCTCAGCAAAGAGAAGAATTATACTTGTGGTTAGCACGGTAAATACCTGTTTAGCTGCCAGCGTATGCATTTATTAGACTGTCGCCAGCAAATAAGAGGTCTGTCTCGTTTTTTAATATGTGGCTGCTCGGAGATTCCACCCTCTTTGGAAAAGAGCTGTTATGATTTCTAATAGTTAGGAAAGGTAACAATGAATCAGAGACTTTTGATGACAAGCTCAAACCAGTTTGGGAGAAAAGAAGAAAGGAAAAATTAAGGATTGTTTGTGCATACTTGAGCTCTGAGTCAAGCAGACGATCACATGCAACTCCAAAATAATTCAGCAACTTTTTTCAAGAGCATTTGCATATATCAGGACCGATTTGACGGTTGTGCTAAAAATCCGCATTTCATCTTGTGTTAAATTCCTCAAGCGCTATCTAACTCTTTTTTTTCCTCTTTAAATTTATGTATTTGCTTGCTTTTATCTGGTTTTAGGAATCGTCGCCGGATCTTTTCAGAGGACAAAGCGTCAAAAGTGCGTCATGTTGATTTGGTCATGCTTGGGCTAAATGACATTTGTGTAAAATCAGAAGAGCAATATTATCATTCTCCACAGAAGCATCACTAATAGAATTTGAAATACGCACTCGGAGCCACCTTTTAAAATTTCGCATAACCTAAATTTAGACACTCCATATGTTTTGATCTGATGCTATTGTCTGCTCTTTCTATGCTTGTCGTTATCCGATCTGTGTAGGTTTTCTCGAATCCTTTGTTCTGGTAAAGCGACACAAAGACAGCAGTATGTATCAGAGGAATGCACATACTGCAAAAGATCAGGGTTTTAATACCCACCCACATACTCGCAAGAAACAATTAAAGAAGATACTCTCTTCTACAGTGCACACACACACACACACGCACTTATAGAGATTTGGTGGGACGCAGATTAACGCCATATAAATCTTTGCCTTTGCAGTGTAGTAGTCTGAAAAGAAGCAAGGGCTTTTCATTTGTTGCTTTTGATTGGTCGTGCACACACACACACACACACACACACACACACTAAAAAGAGAGGGAAGAGGTATATTGATAAAACGCTGCAAATCCTGCCTTTTGTCACCAGGCCTCTGATGCAGTTCAAGTTTGTGTTTCTTTATCTTATTTGATGCATTAGTTCAGGTGCGCATCCCTCTAACTCTGTGTTCTGTGTATTTGAACCTGATGACCTTTCATACATGCTTCACACCACTAAACTCTGCATTTATTGCACTTATATACAGACTTTTGTTGCATTCAATTTTTTAGGGTAGAACTGTGTGTTAAATGGCGCGAGCAAGAGTCTTGCACTGGTGTTGAGAGCTGAAAGCAGAGTAAACTTTGTGAATGACGGGCGTTGCAATTCTGCTAAAAGTTCTGCGTGGGCTCATGCATCGCATCTCAGTAAAGCCTGGACAAAGAGCTTCACAGCCGGGTTCCCCTCCCTGTCGCTTTAACTTTATTAATTGTTGATACGTTGCAATCCACGAGGCAGAAATTAGAAGGCTAATTATTGTATCATGTGATGCTGGGCCACTGCAGTGACAGAAAACTCATTTCCCAGGCCTTGAAACTGATCTCAGTTGATTGTTAGATGAAGGATTTGTTTTATAATTCGATAAAAGCGGGGAATAAACAAGCCGATAAAGAGCCTCTCTTGTGCGCATGGAGGGAGTAATTGTTTTTAAATAATTGATACGGATTCCTTCGGGACTCTGAAAGAGCAGGATCTTTTTGTTGTCGTCTGCGGCCGGACTTCAGGATCCCACAAAAGCTCTTGCACACTTTCACTGATTTAAAAGTCTGTCGCACTTTATTTGGCAGGTGCAAGGAAGCCACAGGGGGACTTTTACAGTGTGCACACCTGAAAAAATGCTGGGTTGTTTTAACCCATGTTTGGGTCAAATATGAACCCAACCGTTGATCTAGATTTTTAAATAAAACTTTTAAACCCACTGGTTGGTTTTGTCCATATTTGACCCAAACATGGGCTAAAACAACCCAGAATTTTTTAAAGCTTACATTGTTTTTGCAAAGCTATTTAACGCATAAAGATATGGACGCCCTCGTGGACATGTCTAATAAGTCTATGCCTGCTGTTTTTTTATTATTATTTTAATTTAGTACACTTACAAGTCATGTGAGTCATCCAGCACAGTCAAGAACAAACTACTGTATTAACATGCATGAGTAATATTCTGTCTATAATGTGCCAGCAAGCAATATTTGGAGACTGTAATGAGTTCCAGGTTTTGGTGTTTCCAGGAAATGTTTGTTTTTAATGGAGATGTGTGTGTACTGCCCATTTGCCTGCGCATTGATGGGTGTGTGTGTTCAGTGTGTGGTGGGCACTGATGACTTACCCCATGCTGTGTGTGTTATCAAACTGCTGAGATGCTCTTGGCTCTGATTTATAACACTACCTCAAATAATCTTGTTAATGCACATTTAACATTGCGGAAGTGGCAGGCACATAGACTAAACAACACCTACGCGAGCGAGCATTCAGAGTAGCGCTGGTGAAATGTGCCGAGTGATAAACAGCTAAAGAGAGGAACACCGCACTGTCTCGTTTCTTAAGGGTTTATGACTTCGGATGTACACTTGCACTACTGTGTCACTATCCAGGATAAATGGAAAAAGGATAAATAAACAATGCAACATCTTTAGGATGCTATGAAATGGGGGAAAAAAAGTTGAGTTTTTTGTTTGTTTTTTAAATCAAATGTAGTCAGGTTATTTTTCGAAAGAAAAAAAAAGGGGATTTAAATATGACCAAATATTTCATCTGATGTCATATGAACTGAGCGTTTTAAATGAGGAAATCTTAGATAAAACGGTTTGTATTATT